>ML821132.1:106735-118193 GCA_009831015.1 Picea engelmannii
TTCAACCAATGCCATTTCAGTTTGAATATATGGGATCAGGAATCTCAAGTGATGTGCACAATGGACCATCATAGAGACAATATTCCCAACACAATCTCCAGTTGGCATCTCTCGACCTACAAAAATGTCATCCTCAATAGAATTTGACATATATTTCCAGGCTTCATTCTATGGCATATCTAGAAGGAGCACAATAGAATGATTTTTTATTCACTTTAAGCTCCTTGGATTGCTATTTGGCCCAAAATTCATCACAACATTGTGGAAACTGTGAGAAAAAAGAAATGGTGGACTACAGAAATGAAGTGTGGACTCAAACTCTTTGCTATCCTCTCCCAATGTGGCTCTGTGCTCTATGTTTTCATTGTCGAGGGTGTTGGAAAGAGGGCCTTCTTGCAGGACCTGTGGCTCCCATCGGAAAATTCCCATGCATTATTCAGATGTAAGTGATTAGAGTATGACTGAGGCACAGAGGGAGGATGCTCCTTTGCCCACTCACGAGACTCACGTGCACAATTCACCACAAGTTAATGAAGTCTTGGACTTGTTTTTTCGAGTCTAATCAGCTGAGGGTGAGGGCCTCCCACTTCAAGGTGACACTTGATCGAATTCAAAGGTCCGTGTAGGTCAGGATTCTTCCATTGAGGAAAAACCTCTTCTCCATGGAGGTATTTTACATCAGAAGAGTGATGTAGGAGAATCGCTCCAAGCCAGCTACGTGCCATCAAGCTAGCACATCAAAGCCTGTGTTCAATGGAGAAGACAAGGGCAACCCTCTCACTTTCAAATTTCAAATTTTGAAATTGTATTTAATGATTGTAAGGCTGAAGAGCCAAGCCGTGCCTTTGAGCAGGCTATAGTTAATGTCACATTTAATGGCTGATGTTTTGATGGGGATCTAGATCTGATTTGGATTAGATGGCCCATTCATTGTAATTCATTGTAATTAATGAGAGTTGGTGAGAATGGAGGGAAGAGCTTGAGGAGCCCCCTTTTGTAAAAAGATCTTCTTTTTGTTTTCATTAGACAGTAGAGAGGAAGAGATTATATGTCGATAGAGAATAGGAAAAAGAGAGGAGAGTCGAGACTCTATTGCAATCCGAGCTTGAAAACATTGTAATCAGGCATTTCATATTAATACAAACAGAGTAGTTTTTCCTGCATATATGTGCTTTTAGGTATTTATGTGTTCATTCATGATGTAGATGTATTTTAAGTTCCATATGCAGGAGATAGATAGATTTCCCTATCTGTTGATTTCTTTGATTCCAGGTCTGGTTCATTGAGGCTTCATGCCAGAGTTTGCATGACAGAACGTTGGGGGTTCTGTAAGCCAGTGCAAGGACTGCACTTATGAATTCTTCGAAGTTCAGACAGAGACATGCCAGGAGGGTGCACTATATGGATTCATTGACTCAAGGAGGAAGCCTCAAGGTTGTTGAATACCTTGGAGGTAAGACTGTGTAGAGGAAGGCACAGAGAAGACATAACGTCTGTAGGTTCTGTAGAGGTTTGCTAGGAGGGCATCGAGCGAGTGGAAGGAGTGCAGTGGAGGAGCTCTATTTCGAGTTCAGGGAAGGAAGAACATATGAATTTCTATGAAGCTCTACCAAGAGGGCATTGAGCAAGTGCATAGAGTGCACATAGGAACTCTATTTTGAGTTCATTGAGAAGACAAAGTCACTAAGGATTCTAGAGAACTCTGCAGGTGGGCATCGATTTGGTGCAAGTGTGCACAGAAGGAACTTTTGTTTGAGTTTAGAGAGGAGAAAAGTGTCTAGGAGTGGCATTCACAGGGTTACTGAATACCCTGCAGGCTCTGCAAGGTGTGCATTGAGCATAGGAATGCCAGGTGGGCGTAGAGATTTTTCTTTCCAAGAAAACTTCTCTAATATGAGTTTAGTGAAAAACTCAGCGGCACAAGGAGTGTGCGAATAAGAACTTTTCTGAAGTTCTTAAGCTCAGAAGGAATAGCGCAAGGAGTGCACTCAGAGTGAACTTGTCTCAAGCTCAGAAGCTTGAGAGGAACAATGCCTTTGTGTACAGAACAATAGTCAAGAGGAGCACGAAGTCGAGGAACCCTTTGAGGTTTTACAATCGACACAAATCAGGAGGGACAATGTCCTTAGAATACAAGTGGGAACTGAGGATAGAGGCTTCACAACAAAATCAAAGGCCAAGGGTTTTGAAACTTTGGAAATATTCCAAGGGGAAGGAAGAAGCGTGAGCTTAGGAGAGCACAATGGCTGTTGATTCAGGCACTGGAGAATAGATCTGGACTGTTGAGTTTTGTGTCTAGGCAGTAGGAGGAGAGAGCACAGAAGAACAGATCTGGGCTGTCAGATCTAGTGCAGGGAGTCGATAGTCATCAAATATAGGAGAAGGTGCATGAGGTTTAACCCTCGTATATGCAAAGGAGAGGACTCGTCAAAGTCCCAAAAATATCAGGACCATCCATCATCAGAGGACACATGCAAGAGATCCAAAATCCCATTGTGGTTTCGGATACCAGCAGTCCGAGGAGGAAGAGTCTCGAGATAGGACGTCCTGACTCCTGAAATCCCGAAAGCATCAGGACCATTCGTCGCAGGAGGATACATGGTAGTGGTCGAGGTTCAGGGAAGTCCCCAAAAGGAGGATTTCGGCATTTCAGACACCGAGCGTGCAAAGGGTAAGAGCTCGAGACTCTTGACCCACAAAATCTTGAAAGGATCTGAGTCGTCGGATTAGGGGAGGCTATGAGCCGTTGATCTCCCTTTGGAGTGGAAGATCAACATTTCAAGCTTCGGTACTTTGGTATTTCGGATACCGGGAGTTCGAAGGAGAAAGGATTGTTGCAAACTTGCATCGCGAAGTACCAAAATGAGAAAAAATGAAATTAGATGGAGGAATAACATTGGGTCATGGGACAAGGTCACATGGACAGGATCCAAGTGGGGAGCTTGTCACTCGCCAGCCCTTTTGGGGTTCGACATTTCAGCGTTTCGGGGTTCGGATTTTTGGTACTTCTGATGACAAGGAGCTGGGGATCTTGGTAATGAAACCCCCGAAGTCGTGAAACTCGAAATCCCTTTTAGGAAAAGGTCATGGTGATATCTGGTGGTCATGTGGAGGTGAAGACTCACACCTGGTACATTTCTTGTGACGGTGGAGTTTTTGTGAAGGACCTGTGGATCAAATTCGTGGGGTTCCAGTGAGGGCCCGGAAGAACTAATTTGGTTCTGTAGATTCGAAGGAGAATGATCCTGTGTGGACACTTGGCCCAAGGGTCGGGAGGTATATGTCAAAGAGCGATGCCCAAACAACAAATCTGGTGAAGGAGGATTAATAGAAGAATAATGGAAAATCATCTTCGACATGTGCAAACAGATGGTGAGCATGAATTTCAAAATGGACCAATTGGTTTCCAAAATTTCATTACTACTCAGTTAACAAGATTTTCAGTTGCCAACTCATCTGGAAGAAGACTGGTTTTTCCCATAAGGGCCTTCGATGGATGCCCCATTCTGGATGCTATTTCATGACCAAGTTCCTCCATACCTGTTTTGTAGCGCGGGATGTATTAGGTGTCTTTTTTCAATTTTTCATTCATTAGGATTTCAGTGTTCTCTGTTTTGAAGTTCAAGTCTAATTATTTCTTATTTCAAATTAGAGCTTAGATATAGAACAATAGCCTTGTTAAGAAGAATAGTATGTCTCTTTTGGACCCATTTTTGGACTTGTGTTGGTTTCCAACTATTGTTCCTGAGTTTATACTTTAAGGCTCTAAAGTATACCTTCAAGGCATCCAAAAAAGGTACAGATAATTAATGAGTAAAAAGAAAAAGTTTAAAGGAAACTGAGGTCAAGGTTGATTCCTTAACTATCTCTGTCTAGCTTCCCATTGTTCTTGAATGCTAATATCACTTTCAATTGCAGCCCATGATATTTCAAGTTCTACCCATGTATTTGTTGTTTGTAAGATGGTATTGAATAGATTTAATGCAATGCTTGTTTGATCTGATAGACCGGGTTCTTTATTGGGTTGTTTGGTAACTGGAACAATCACGAAAGTTGAGGGTTTCTTTTTTGTAAATCAAGAATATTTTTGAGGGTCGCAAAGGGTCGCAAATTTCTAGTTCAAAATTATAAAAATAGAACTTCCAAATTATGAATTAATAGTATAACATAAATAAAGTCCCTTTCTAGTATCTGAGTCAAATTTTAAAGGAGACAGTGGATGGAAAGAAGAAAAAGGAAACATGTAGTTGTATAACAAGAATGAGGCATCAATTTAAGAAGAATCCCATTTTAAGTTAATGCAAGAAAATAGATGATAACTTTGCAAAAGCATACAGTTTCAGAGTCCTAAAACATTCATAGGTCTTATATCCACTGAAAGCTGATACAGAGGAAAAACTGCAAACGATTAGATAATCTGACTGTTTTAATTACTATAGTAGAAATCACCACATGAAACACTTCAAACGAAAGTATGGAATAAAAAATGGAATGACAGAGAAACACATAACTCAGGCTTAACCAAATCTGGAATCTTCAATCTATATTGTATTAATTCAGGAAAAACAAAGTTATCTCTTTACAATCCCTCCAGAAAAAATCCTCTTCTTAGTCTTGAAAAATTACATTTATACAAAACCACCAATCTTAGGACGGTTGGTGAGTTCCTAATTCTTAGAGACTAACTATTTGTTGAAAAGTAGATCCAAAACCGTTTTCATGATCTTCTTCATTTTTCGATTTTCTGGGAAGTAAAGCCCTTCCAAATAATGCTTTTACTTTGTCGACGACTCTCCTTCTTTTGATTCAATACATTTAATGCATTTCTCCAGAAACTGTGTAGAATTTCTGGGGAGTTCTAGAAAATCTCTTGCCTCAAAAAGATAAACCTTTCTCTAAATCTTAGAAAGACGGCCATCAACTCATTTATCTATAAAATTTATTGACTGCAGGATCAAGTTTGGCTCAACTAACAACCTGTCCATTAGGGTGACATCGATTTTTCTTAGTTGTGAAATTTCCATTTGGATTTCACTCAAATTTTCCCTAAAATTTAATTGATGGCCTACAATATTGATCTATCCCAAAAGTCCTATACATTAGGCTTTTCCAATATTTAATGACCCTTTGTCTACAAGATCAAAAAATTCTTCACGGTCATCTCTGGTTTCTTTGGCTATTCTTTTGCTTTCAGTTATGTTGGTCTCCCATAGCTTGAGCATGACGTTGCCTCTAATTTGCTCTGTGGCTGATACTTTCGTAGTTTTGGGTACCTCTTCACCCGTCGAATATATAATTTCCTTTTGGAGAGTAATCCTCATTGCTTTGGCTTATTTTTCTCTTAGGATGATATTTTCATCTACTTTGGCTTGTTTTTCTCTTAGGATGATATTTTCAAAGGCATTATCTACTTCTAGAAAGTAATTCTGAATAATTTCTATCCTGGAAATCAATTTCCGTTGTTCAATTTATATTTTTGAATGCACTTCCAATGACTGGGCCTGGAAAGATTTTAAGTCTATAATCTGATCTTCCATTGATATTAATCTAGCCTGCAACTATTCTACGTGCTCCTTTTGTTGAGTGATATATAGCTAATTTGTTTGTATTTCCTGGCTCATTTAGTCCAAACTCGTTTTGAGAGATTGAACCTCTAACCTTTCAGCATCCCTTGTTTGCTCCAAACTTTTACTCATTTCTTCTCTAATTATTTCCTCAACATTCTTTAATTGCTCTCGTAATTGTGCTATGATTTTATCACTCTTCTTTACCCTTGTTATGATTTTTCCTACGGTAAAAAAGTTTTATGTTGCCATGGCTCTCATGGAACCTGCTACCTTTGTAGCGAAATCTTCTTCCTCCAGATTTTGTCTATCTATCAAGACTTTATTTTTTTTAACCATGTTCCCCTCCCTCTTATGCATCTTCTATTTTAGGATGACCTTCCTTTTTCTACTGAAAAAATAATCGAAAGGAGGAATCTCATCTATGGGAATGGAGGTAAGGTCATCAACAAAAAGAGCTCCTGTCTCTGGCAGTCCAAAAGTGGACTATAAGGGAGTTAAGGAGGTTATGGAACTCCCTAGATCCATAGATCCTTTCCCTCCTATTGCTTTAGGAATGTTGACATCAACCTTTATTGATGAAGCGGGAGTAGGCTTACCGGACATCGGAGGTCTCCCTAGCCTTTTCTCTTCTTTGGTCTTTTTGCTTGGTGGAGGCCTTTCCGCATCTTGTAGGGCCTTTTCGTGATTTCCCTTCTTTTGTGCTTCTTGATCGAAACCTGGTGGAACGCTTTCTTGCTCGAAACTTGTTGGAACACTTTCTTGCTCGTAGGGGAGGGTAATTTCTTCCCCTTGAAGTACTTCGGGCAGAACACTCCGTCGATGCTTCTGAAAGGTCCGAAAGCTGACTTGCAGGTCGGACAACATTGTCTATACTCTTTCCAACACTTCTTTATAAGATTTGGTCCCTTTGAACATGTCGTCCCAAGGGGACTCCTCATGTTCATAGGCTTTCATATTGCAGTGTATCAAGTGTTTATTCACTAATTGATTAGGGTCATGCCTTTTGTACTCAATATTTACCAATTTCATTTCTTTGAGTGCTTTTGCTTCCACCCTAGAATGTCCCAAATTTAGTAATGAAAATTTCCCGAAGTGCACAAGGAAGATTGGCCAGGACTTCTTTTGAGCTATATTTATCTCTATTCCAATACCTCCTTTTACTATTTGTTGTGCCACTTCCCTACACACTAGTCTATCTGGAAGGAATTTTGGAAGCGCGTGAGTGGGGATTTAGCACCCATAAACCCTGAAGTAGGAGAATCTTTATTCAATGAACTAGTCTACTATTCGCTTGAGGTTATTTGAAACTGCATCAGAAATACAAGGAGGGTCATAGCTGAAAAACATTTTATGCATGGGTATCACCACGAAATGGAAAATTTCGTAAAATGAATTTTTTGCATTTTCTTCCCGCAACTTAGAGTGATATTCATGAATGGGTTCAGGGCAGGTTATGTTCCAACTCCAATTCATCAGGGGAAATGGAGTCATAAAACAAATTGTGTCCATGTGGTACGTTGACATGTTGAAGGATATTGGTTGACCTCGGTCTCCTGCAACTCTGTAATCTGAAATCGCTTTGGCTATATTATCAAATAAAATCGTGTTCTAGTTGAAACTATACCCTTCTGATGCTCCTTCTAAAGAGGGCACCCATTCTGCAGGGAAATGACAGTCTGGACAACATCATGGCTACATAAACCATGTACTCATTCAATGAGGGTTTGGCATAAATTCCGTGGGTATTGGCCTTAAATTTTGATGGACATCTCCACCAACCATTGATTAAATCAGGGTAAGTTTGGTCTTCCTCAGTGCATTCCTTTCTCTGGAATTCAACTATAAATTCGGCATTGTAAATGAAATTAGGATTGGGTGAGAGTTTGTACATAACCTAGATATGTTTAGGTGTGAATGAGTGGATAATGGCTCCTTGATCATTTAAATGCTTCTCGTCAGAATATCAACCTTGTCCAAAGCCCAACTGACCATGTCGTTGTACGACATGAGCCATGGGCATGTTGAAATTTTGTGAAGCTATGATTCTGCTATGTCTCGAAGGTGATTCTCAGAATCACTAGGGGAAATTTTCATCTCGTAGTCCAGATTTTCATAAATCTGTCTCCATGATTTAATTGAGTCAATAGCATGTGGTGTGGTGTCTGATATGACATCTCCCTCTGGGCTGGAAATCTCTGTTGTATCTTCACTCTTCTTGGGTCCCATCTTTGGTGCCATGACTCTGTATTGGAAATAAAACCTGTCACAGAAGAGAGGTGTGAAAGCTCTGCTGTATTATCCTATTTTTGATAGAAAAAGCGAGAATAAGTTTCAAAACACAGACCTCTAGTTTTCTTTTAACTCATTTTATGGTGAAAGTACTGACGCAACTGTCAAGAATTTAGTACCTTTAATGCAGAGAATATCTTTGAGATACGCATTTGTGTCACAGAACTCACGATCTATCTGTTATTAATGTGGTCATATTTCGACAATTCTCAAACCAACATTCAAAAAACTTCTTTTGACAGAGGCCGAAAAGAATGTACTTAAGAAGTCTAATTACCATTTAATGTATTTTTAAAATGAAGTTAGTTCTCTTTAAAATTCAGTATTGAGTCGGGACTTCGTGTTTCGGGGTTTCAGGGATCACAGTTACATGAGGTATGTCACCACTAAACCCCGAATCTCGAAATCACGTTGAGATTAGATTCAAGCCTTAACTTCCGTATTGAGTCGGGACTTCGCATTTCGGGGTTTCGGGGATCACGACTACATGAGGTATGTCACCACTAAACACTGAATCTCGAAATCACGATGAGATTAGTTTTAAATTAATTAATTAGGATTAAGATTGACTTTCACTTCTTTCGGGAAATTAGGAATCGAGATTTCGTGATTCAAAATGTATTGAAGAGATATTGTTCTGAGTAAACCCTGAATCCCGAAAGGTTAAAAAGATGGTTAACTAACTCCTTTAGGGTTTTAAATTATCGCAATTTAAATTACTTTACAGAGTGTGTGTCTAAACTTTAATAACATTTGAGCTTCTTATCTTTAGTTATAACAAAGAAATGAAAACTTTTTGAGACTTCGGTACCGGTCTTTTGGACTGATAGTGAGGATTATACCTGATGAAAAACCGAACCTCGAAAGAGGAAAAATTTAGTTTTAAAGGTGAAAATTTTCAAACCTAGCTTCAACACCAACTATGGTGACCCAATCTTATGCAGACTACATGTACTCTTAAAATGGTTTATAAAAGGTAATCTAATGTTTACTTACACACAGAAAAAAAATACATCTTATCTCTCGAACAACCAATTCACATCGATAACATATGGTTGAAGGCTTTCTAGCATTCCCACCCTCTCTAATCATCTATAGACCCTCTAGCTCTTCCTCAAGGTTTGCAAATTCCCCTTTCACGACATTGATTTTTGGTCATTTTAAAATTTCTAGTTATTAACAGTAGATGGAAAATGCAAGTTCCATCTACTTAGAAATCTTGAATGTGAGAATGGTGAGAATGAAAAGATAGTAAGAGATTTGAGGGTAGGATGTCTAACTCTTTCTTTGATAGGATAATGAAGTATTCTTACATTTCTCCCATGATGTTTGTGTTCAACCCATGGTCAAATAAGTACGTGAGGTAGACTTCCTCACCAACCATCTACATTAATTCCATGATTAAGTTTCTAAGTTAAATGAGTTTATTGGCTTCATTTAAGGCATATGTTGGAATGTAGATGATATCTCAAGCTACCACTTGGCATTAGACTTGATTAGTTTCTTATAGATCCAATTTTTTTTTCTTCCATTTGGTGGAATCATAGGCCCTCTCATCTTGTCCACATCTATTTGAAACCATTATAATTATATTCTAGCATTAATATTTGCATATCTTCTATCCATAAAAGTATATCTACAACATTTACAAGTTTAGCCATTCACTACTTGGGCCTTCTCCTTGAACTCTTTACTAGAAATGTATAATTTAAGATAAAACTACTCCATGTTTAATAATAATAATAATAACAATATTTTTTCTTAATATTTTTTTGAATTAATGGATAGCCTACATGTCAAATGAGTATAAATATTTTGATCACAATTTTTGTGTAACATAAAATATGGTATGTCTTCGACCTAATAAAGGATTGCAAAATGTAATTAATATATTATCAACATGGCAATAGAAAAAGACGTTTGATAGAATTGAGTTAATAAGTGAATAAATTTTCTAAGTTGGGAATTTCCCCTAAATTTATTAGGAATTTCACCATAAGTTATAATTCCACTCCATTAATGGGAACTTTGACCATGGAATCTTGTTCATAAAAATTTTGACCCATTTTAAGAAGACCTAGATTGATAAAAATCTTAGGGGAAGTTATGATTCCACTTTATTAATGGAATTTTGTTCTCAAGGGTTTTGGTCCATTTTAAGAGGACCTAGATTGAGTATATCAAGGTAAAACTTTACTTCGTTGTAAAAAAGTAAATTCACCAAAATAGTTGAATTTGTCCTCTTATTAACTCACTTCTTATTTTATCTTATTATGCATTCATCTATTAACTCAATTATTTTATATTAAATTACACATCTTGCCACACATTTTTTAAAATTTTTAAAATTTAGATTATCTTAAATAAATAAGAAAAAATACTTAAAAAAATTTATTAATCAAAATTATTTATCCTATTAATCCAATTTAATTATTACTTTTAATAAAAAATATACTCGAAAATAAATTCTTCACCATTAAATCCCATTTAATCCATTTAATAAGGTTAATTAACTTAATTAAAACTTAGAGTCAAATTTATTTTCCGCATTTAGGGTAAACTTATAAGGTGAATTAAATCTTATTAATTCATGGTATGAATAAATAAGATTTAATAACTTCATTTTTTGTCGGGTTCAAATTTAGGTTACTCCGAGATTTAGGTTACTCCAAGAGATGCCACACTATATATTTAACTCCGTTGGAAGATTTCTCCTTAGTTAGCTTATTTTTTTAGCCACTGCTAAAGTCTACGGAAGTATACTTACCCTATCTCCTTTAGATTTGAACTTGTAACCTCTTAGGAAGAAACACATATTCTTAACCATTAAATCTACTCAGACTATTTTAAAATTCAATAAATTCCATTATTAAAATATTATAATATCAATAAATTCCATTATTAAAACATAATAATAGAATTGGTTTATTTTCTCACTTAAATTCTATCTCTGAAATCCCAAATTTTTTCATCCTTAAAATCTCAAATTTTAATTTTTCAAACTCCATTGTTGATATCCCAAATTTTAATTGTTCAAAAATGTTAGAAATTTGATCTTTGAATAACAAAATATTAACTCTTTACCACCACAATGCTCTCACTGCCCTTCAGACATCCTCTCACTGTAATTCTATATCTCTCAATGTAATTCTATATTTGTAGAATACCCCAAACGATGCCCTCACTGCCAAAATAATCAAACAACGAATAGTTCGCAAAAGTAGAAATCAGGGGAATCAAAAGATCGGTGACATTTCCAACAGTCATGAACGTTTAGACTTCGTCTAAAATCAAAATTCAATGAAAATGTTTTTTTTACATAGAATTTCCTTAATTATTAGGAATGAAAATGTTTTTTTTAACATAAAATTTGCTAATATAATTATTGATATATTGAAGGTTGATGTAATTTGGTAACAAATTCAATTATAAGACTAACAAGGTGAAAAATTGTTATTTTTCACTTAAATGTTGTATATGAACAGAATAAACTTATTTTAGATTTATTTTCTTTTTAAAAACAAATTATCATTTTGAAAAACTATAGTAGTAATATTATATATCAATATGTATAATATATATTATAGAGTAATGAGTTTAAT
>ML821132.1:128647-146854 GCA_009831015.1 Picea engelmannii
CAACCGCACCAACGGTGCATCCCTTTTCCCAGAAGAATGAAATTGAGAAATTTTTTCAAGAATTGCTCGACACAGGTGTCATCCACCATAATACTAGCATGTATTCTTCTCATGTGGTCATGTTCCTCAAAAAGGAAGGCACATGGTGCATGTGTCCCAGATTTCATTCTCTCAACAAACTCACCATCAAAGATAATTTTCCCATTCATGTTATTGATTATCTATTGAATTAATTGAGTGGTGCTCACTACTTTATGAAACTCGATCTTCATTCTGGTTACCATCAGATATGTATGAAAGAGGATGGAATTCTTGGGATGGCCTTTCGAACTCATGAGGGGTGACTATGAGTTCATGGTCATGCCCTTTGGCATGTGTAATGCCCCCTCCACTTTCCAAATTCTCATGAATCATGTCTTTCATTCTTTTCTCCGTCATTTTGTCTTAGTTTTCTTTGATGATATTCTCATCTATAGTAAAACCTAGACAACCCATATTTCCTATGTGGATCAAGTTCTCCATCTCCTTTCTCAGCACCAACATTTCCTCAAACAATCTAAATGTTCCTTTGGAACTTTAGAAGTGGAGTATTTGGGTCATATTGTTGGCTAGGATGGTGTCAGGGTGAATCCTAAACAAATTGAATCTATGCAGGATTGGCCTCGCCACAAAACTCTCAATAGTTTTCATGTTTTTTTGGGTTTAATGAGATATTATCACAAATATGTTAATCTGATTGATAAGATTTTTTTGGTTGGGATTTTCAGGATTGATCGGAATAGCCATAATTTTGTCAATAGCTCGTCGATGTTTCAGATCCAAATCAGGATCCATCTTCAAGACATGGATACTGGGTTCAAATGATGAGAAGAGATGGTAATAAAAACTAGAGGTGAGGAGAAACCTAGGTGCCATCTAGGATTTTAGTAACATTCTTTATTAAAATTATACTTGATTAAGTTTTTTAGGATTTTATGTTTTTGCTATTTAGGTTTAATGTTTATTCTAAATTATTATTAATTCAATCTTTTTAATTTTAATTTTAATTAACTATGTTCATAAGTTCTAGGTATTATGTTAATTAAAGAGTCTATTAGGGTTCAATTATTAGGTATTATGTTTAACTATTAAGTTTTTAGGGCTTTCTATTTTGTTATTAAGGTTTAATGTTTATTCTAAATGTTAATTTATTCAATGTTTTTTTAATTTTAATTTGAATCAGCTATGTTTATAAGTTCTAGGTATTAAGTTAATTAAAGAGTCTATTAGGGTTCAATTATTAGGTTATTCTAGACTAGGTTAATTTTAATTTTTATTGTTTTAATTATGAGTAATTCTGTTTATTTCTTAGTATTAGATTGTATAAATAATTATCAATGATTATTATTATTTTATGAATCAAAGGGAACCTTTTTTCGCTTAGTTCTAACCCACTGTCTTTGTTTAGGTTACTAGGATGTTTTCAGATTTCAATAGATTCTCTAATACGTCGTTTAATGAGGTGATTTTCTTTGGCGAGGATTTTGGTGTCTTCTAGGCGAACATGGTGCTTTTTTTTAAGGGAATGTTCTTCTAAGGAAAAGGTGTGGATGCATTCATTCTTAATGTCAGCTCCATCCTCTTTTATCCTAACTTGGAAGGAGCGACCAATTTCACCGATGTAGCATTTTCCGCATGAGCACTCTATTTTGTAGTTTCCTTTTCCTTTGTGAGGGTCAAGTTTGTATTTGACAGATCTCATATTATGTTTGATTGTTTCAAGAGGTTTGAAGGAGGTCTTAATATATTTTTTGATGAGGACTCTTTCAATCCTATCGGTCACTCCTTGTATGTAAGGAACGTAGGAATCTCTATTAGGGTTCTGGTCTTTTGGGATGTTGGGATTATCACAGGTTTTCTCTAGGGATCTGTTTATTGCATTATTAATGTCTTTGTTTTTATAACCTATGTTCTTAAAAGTCTTGGCAAGGTGATCTATTTCTTTATCTAGGTGTGCTTCATCGAAGATTCTTATGGCTCTAATGGATAATGTTTTTAGGGCACCTAGTTTCTAGTTGGGGTGGTGATGGGAGTTTGTGTGGAGATAGTTCTCTGTGTGGGTATTTTTTCTATAAATCGCATGTCCTAGATCCTCATTACTTTTCCTATTGATAAGAACATCTAGAAAGGGAATGTTATTATTCTCTTCGAGTTCCATTGTGAATTTTATTACCATCTCTTCTCATCATTTGAACCCAGGCTTCATGTCCTAAAGATGGATCCTAATTTGGATCTGAAACATCGACGAGCTATTGAAAAAATTATGGCCATTCCAATAAATCCTGAAAATATGTTAATCACTATGGAAAAATTACATCCCCTCTCACTAGTCTCATTAAAAACAATTCTTTCAATTGGACTCATGCAGCTCATTAAGCCTTCCATGCTTTGAAAGAAGCTATGTGCACAAATCCTATCCTAGCTCTTCCCAAATTCAAAAATACTTCTGTCCTGGAATATGATGCATTCGGGAAAGGAATTGGCGCAACCCTTATGTAAGATGGTAGGCCTTTGGACTTCCCTAGAAAACAACTGTCGTAGCGCCATTTGCGCCAATCAATCTATGAAAAGGAAATTACGGCCAGTATGTATGCTTTGGATCTCTGGTGTCCTTATCTATTAGGAAAACTCTTCCAAATTAAGACAAAGCATCAAATCCTCAAGTATTTTATGAAGCAACGCCTTTCATCCCTGGAACAACAAAAATGGGTAACCAAGCAATTTGGATATGATTATGAGATCATTTACAAGAAAGGAAAAGACAATGTGGTTGCAGATGCTCTTTGAAGGAAATATGAAGACAAAGGGTCCCTCTTTTCTCTATCCTTTATTATACCATATTTAATCCAATTTGTTCACCAGTAATGGCTACAAGATCCTAAATTGTCGCGCCTGATCCAACAATTGCAAGAAAATTATCCAATTTCTCTAGAGTACTCTTGGCACAATGGATATATTCCCTACAAAGGGAATTTGTATTTAAGAAATCAGTCACAACTTAAATCCACAGTTCTATTTGAGCTTCATGCTACACCCACAGTGGGGCATTCTGGGTTTACCAAAACCTATGACAAGGTCAAATGTTCTTTTTTCTAGGATGGTATGAAACAAGACGTTTTCACCTTTGTGGCGAAATGTGATGTTTGTAAATGCAACAAGGGATAAACTATCAAAGCCTTAGGCACACTGCAACCACTTCCAATTCTACCCACTATTTGGAGGGATATTTCTATGGATTTCATTGTTGGATTACCTAAATTAAGAAATAAATTCATCATCATGGTGGTCGTTGATCGGATTTCCAAATATGATCATTTATTTTCTCTTCAACATCCATTCATTGAATCCGCAGTGGCTCATATTTTCATGGATCATATCTTCAATCTTCATGGAATACCTCATTCCATTTTTTTTGACCGAGATCCCACTTTCACCCACAATTTTTGGCAAGAATTATTCACACTACAGGGCACCCAATTGCATCTCAGAACAACATATCATCCCTAGATTCATGGTAAAACTTAAGTTGTCAACAAGTTTTTGGAAACATATTTGAGGTGTTTTGCATCCGAGAGGAAAAATTAGTGGGCTCAATGGTTATCCCTCAATGAATGGTTGTACAACACTTCTTACCATACATCTACTCTCATGACTCATTTTAAAGCAGTATATCGACATTTACTTATGAAATCTAAATGGAAAGAAAAGGCTTGGAGGTGTCCATGCATCCCACCAATGATAAAGAAATACAACAAAAGGCTTGGAGGTGGCCATGCATCCCACCAGTGATAAATAAATACAGCAAAAAGATTGGAGGTGGCCATGCATCCCACCAGTGATAAATAAATAGAGAAAAAAACTTAAAATGGGTTAAAAAAAACTTAGGAGGTGGCCATGCATCTCACCAGTGATAAAGAAACACAATAAAAAAAATTAAATGGGTAGAAAAAATCCTTGAACGAAGGCTACAGTTCCAATTTTTTTATCATTTTTCAAAGCATCTAGGTAAATCAAGACAAAATCTATTTAATAAAATAGATTTCTAATAGTTCCAATTCTTTTTATCAATTCTCAAAGTATCTAGTTAAATTTAAATATAAATTGAGGCAAAATCCTTTAGATCAAAGTTTTATAAGGACATTTTTACAAAGCTTCCACTAAATATACATTTTTGATGACTTTCCACCAAGTCCAATTGATGTCGATAAAAATATCCAGTAAATGCTCCGCACCTAATTACATTGGAGTAAATTTATTTGGATTAAGTTAATAATGTATAAATTCTATATTTGGATTTTTTTCTTTAATTGAGTAGGAATTTTATTTAAATTATAATTTGATTAAAAACATTATTTTAAAGTCAAATTCATTTGAAAACAACTTAAATTAAAAAGAATAAATGTATTTCATCTTAAAATGATAACATTAGGATGAATTAGGGTTTTCACCCGCAACCTCTAAAGATTGATTTGCATGCATACATTTTGGTCGATGCAGGTGAGGGGGATTCTTGCTCTTTGGAACAATGAGACTCATGGATGGCTTGTTCACATTGGTGGAACTCTTTTGTAGATGAGGGGATGATCTATTTATTACATTGTAGAGATTGAGATGAACATGTGTGTTGGAAGTTCCAAGAAAACATGGTTTGTTAGTTTTGGTGATCCTGATTTCTATACTATTACATCTATATCCTTCATGTTTCTTGAATTGTCGTCTGAAATTTTGTCAATATTGAGACTAGGTTTCTATGTACCATTGATTTCATGAATTGAAATAGAATATTGGCACCAGGGAATTCTTCATCGTAATGATCTACTATGGCTTACTTCAAAATAAATTCACTAACATGGGTGCATTTGAGGGTTTTGTAACATGAAGGTAACCTAAACCTGATTTAATTTGGGTCAATATTCATCCATTAATATCAGGCATATATGCTATACCCTAACCTTACCAATCACTATTCATTCACTATGTCATTCGGTCAATACTCATCCATTAATGTCAAGCATATATGCTATACCCTAACCTTACCAATCACTATTCATTCACTATGCCATTTTGGTCAAATTTAAAAAATAATCAATAACCATTTCTATATAAATAAGGAATAATCAGTAAAACAATAAAAAATAAGATGAATAATTAATAGCCATTTCTATATAAATACTGAATAATTAATAAAACAATAAAAAATAAATGAGGAATAATTAATAAAACAATAAAAAGAACATGTGGTAGATTTAATTTTTTTTGGGCTCTGAAGATGGATCATGGTTTTTACAACAACGACTATTAAGTACTTAGATTCCATTATAGAAACATGAATTAATAAAAGCAAGCTAGAATATGCCTGGAAACAAGGATCTAATTAACCAAGAGATAACAAGCTAAAATATATTTGGGAACAACGAGCTAATGACCCAAAATATATCGAGCTAATGAGAATATTGCATATCATTATGCTATACCCTAACCTTACCAATCAATATTCATTCACTATGCCATTTTGGTCAAATTTAGGAGAATAATCAATAACCATTTCTATATAAATAATCAATAATCAATAAAACAATAAGATGAATAATTAATAGCCATTTCCATATAAATAATGAAATAATTAATAAAACAGTAAAAAATAAATGAGGAATAATCAATAAAACAATCGAAAGAACATGTGGTAGAAGCATGTGTTTATAAAAGAAAGCTAAAGGATACCTGGAAACAACGAGCTAATTAACCAAGAGATGGCAAGCTAAAATATATTTGGAAACAACTATCTAATGACCCAAAATATATCGAGCTAATCAAAATATTGCATATCAGTCCAACCAACCTTTCATATCACTCCAACAAACCTTGGGGAATCCAAAGACAACAACCACTGTTAATTACTTGGATGTTGTGATAGAAGCAAAAATAAGAAGAAAAGTGAACTAGAAAATAAAACAAACAAGTTCATACATAGAAAATATACCTGGAAACAAGAACAATGTATACTCCCTATCTAAACTTAGTTCCTATATGCATGTTTTAATATGTATAATTTCAAGGTAAAGCAAATGTGTCCCATGCTCCATGAAAAACCCATGACATTCCAATGCTAAGAATAGGAAACTCCATAGTTGGTACACAGTGACAACATAGCATGGGCTAACATTCCTGATGAGAAAAGGCAAGCATTGCAGCCTAAACATGAGAAGTGTATGTTTTTTGGTTATTCTGAAGATGTCAAAGGTTATTGAATTCTTCAACCACATTGTAATGAAATTATTATTAGAAGAGATGTTAAATTTGATGAAAATCTCTTGATTTGCAAGCCTCATTCGACGATTGTGCCTTCTTTGGCCTACACGCCATCTTCGAAGTTCGTGCCTTCTTTTGTTCCTATTCTGGTTTCTTTTTCAAGTGATGGAAGTGCGGATTAAAATCCACCTCTACATTCTCACCTTCCTCCAGATGAGTCCTTTGAACCAAAACCAACACCAATTCCACCACTTCCTAGATAGGCTATTTCAACACGACAAGCAGTTCGTGGTCTTGTCAGTGATCCTTCAGATCAACATCAAACACGTTAATAGTTCTAGTGAGCCTATTATCTTTTGGCTCAAGTTTTAGAGACTCATGATCCATAGACATTTGCAAAAGCTTCAGTTCATCCATATTGGGATACAACAATGAATGGAGTATTGTTCTTTAATGGAAAACGATACTTGGGATCTTGTACCTCTTCCAAAAGAAAGAAAACTTATCAGATATAAATGGGTCTACAAAAATAAGTATGCATCATATGGAAGTGTTGAAAGACACAAAGCTCAATTAGTTGCCAAAGGATTTTCCCAAGTTGAAGGAATTGACTATAATGAAACATTTTCCCCTATAGGAAAAATGAATTCCATTTTCCTTGTTCTTGCCCTTGCTACCTCACATAAATCAGAGGTCCATCAGATGGATGTTAAATCCTCCTTCTTGCACATATATTTGCAAGAAGAAATCTACATGGAACAACCTCCTGGCTATATCTAGAATGACTCCAGCCTTGTTTTTCACCTTAAGAAATATCTTTATGGTCTTAAGCAGACTCTCCAAGTTTGATATGCCAAAATGAACTACTTTGTTATTAACGCTTGATTCTCTAGATGCAATTCTGATCCTAATGTCTAACCAAGAAAGTAGGAATCCATCTCATAATCCTTTTCCTTTATGTTGTTGACCTTATCCTTACTTGTAGTGAATCAAAACTTTTAAACCATGTGAAAACCACCCTTAATAAGAAATTTGAAATGACAAACTTAGGCTTTTTGCACTATTTCCTTGGCCTCCAAGTTTTGCAAACCAATGAAGGATTTTTTCTTTCCTAGTCTAAGTATTCTTCTAACCTTTTTCTTCACTTTCACATGGACGATTGTAAACCAACCCCTTCTCCCATCTAGTTTGGAGTCAATCTTACTGTCACATGTACTTCTCCCAAAATTGATGCCACCCTGTACCATTAGTTAATTTGCAACCTCTTATACTTGACTCATACTCGTCCTAATCTTTCCTTTGTTCTTGGATTTATTGCTCGGTATATGAAAAAACCCCATGAAATCCATTGGAAAGCAACTAAAAGGATACTTCATTATGTCCGTGGTACAACTCAGTTTGGGATACATTACAGTTCAGAGCGGACTCCTTTGTTGGTTGGATTCACTGATTCAGATTGGGTCAGCGACCCTGATGATCAGAAGTCTACTATAGGTTATGTTCTTAGCCTTGAATCACGACCTATCACTTGGGCCTGTAAGAAACAACGGGCTATTTCACTTTCTTCAACAGAAGAAGAGTACTTAAAAACGATAAATGCAAGTTAGGAAGCCTTGTGGATTCAACACGTCCTTTCAGAGTTTGGATTCCAGCAACAACATCCCACCAAACATTTGTGTGACAATCAGAGTGCCATCAATCTCTCCAAAGACCCAGTTCAACATCAGCGCAACAAACACATCGAGTTACACATGCACTTCATCAGAAATCTCATTCATGATCAAGTTATTGAAGTTCTCTTTTTCCCTACAGAAGATCAAGTTGCAGACATTTTCACAATGTCTCTTACAAAAGTGAACTTTTCCAAACTTAGATCTATGTTAGGAGTTTAAGAAGTTGTCATTAAGGGGGGATAGGCTATAGTGCCTCCTTCCTTCTCCAATTGTGTCACTATTGTAAATCCTTCAATCATATCCCAAGTTGTTCTTAATGGGGGATGTTAGGATACTTAAACACTTAGGAGTTAGTTAAGATCTACTTGGTCGAATGTGTCATTAGGTAAAAGTGTGTTTCTTTAGTATGCACTAGTATGCATTTATAGTTAGGAAATCCGACGATCACAATATGGTCCCAACATAGAGTGATCCGATGGTTCATATGAGATGAGGAGCATCAACAATGGTAGCGGATCGAAACATACACATTTGTACATGAATGGAATCCTAGGGAGAGGAAGAGGGAGTTACTCCCTCACACTATTTCACAACAGATAGATTCCCTTTTCATTGATGTTTTCCTCCTAAATTTTTATAAGGAGGGTACCTTCCTCGGGGCACTAGTACATTTGGCTCATTTTACGATGTTGTTTTAATGCCCATCTGATGGACTCCCATTTGGCTTCCAAAAAATCCAGTTTCTAGATATTAGTCAAATACCTTTTGTCACACTCTCGATGGTGACATGATATGTTGCATATCATACATATAGAGCTTCCATGTGGCATCTTCTTGATATATATGACAAAATAGATGTTCATCGAAAATAATCGTTTTACTTCCGACGATCATTGAAATGTTGGTAATGCAATGACTATGTATACCATGTGGAATTTTCAAGGAAACCACCATCAAGTAACCCACCATTTTTTTACTGGCATTAGTAGTTGTTGTTGCAACATAGGCACTCCTATGTACCATCAGAAATCTAAGGAGACACCATCGAAATTGTGACTTTAGGAACAATGACCTACGTTAGTGTGGCCACACTCTACAGTGTGTAGTCCATCAGTGAGCCAATGATATGGTGTGAGGTATTCCTCGAATGTGTGATTCCATGGTATGAACAATTCTTTGGAATGGTGATGCACGAGAGCTACATTTCCTATCGGGTATTAACAAACATCTATTTGAGGTCTGACGTACTTATAATAAAATTTTAAAAACAAATTATTGCATTGGACCAAAGGGGAAGTTTCATTCAAATGTAGATGACAATGTTATCAATATATGATGATATAGACAATTAGTATTGTGGTCTATATTGTTGCATAAAACCCTAATTCAATATTTTTATATCTTCACAACTAAAAATTTAGAACCACAATTAAGATATACATGTTTTTCTTTTAAACTGTAATTTATGCCCCTATGTAGAAATGCATGCAAGGATTCACTAAAATGCATTCCCAGGACTTAACACCGATGAAAATTGAGTCATGAAAGTTTCTAAGGGTGTCGTAGATAATTTAACACATGTCTACATACTTGTATTCTCATTTTCAAACATAAAGGTGGTTGTTGTGTAAAAGGAGGAAATTCTACATTATAAATTGAGAGACCAAAACAGTAAAAAGTGGCCTAATGGAAATGCCCACCCAGGATTCTATATATCTCCATATATATATATATATATATATATACATATTACATTTTAAAATGACTAAGGACTTCTACTTTGAACCAAGATCCCTAATGATACTGATAGGGGGTGAATCAATATCAAGTACTTTTTAGCACTTGTTACAACTTTTAATTCAACTAGGTTATATATTCAATGAACAATAAAGAGAAGTAGAAGAGATACACCATGCACAATAAATATACGTGAAGTAATCATAAGTTAAATCCAAGGGAAGTAATGACTTCCAAGTTTGTTAAGGGAAGATACAACTTCCAAGTTCCAAGGAGGGTCAAACCTTGAATATATTACATTCAAAGGAAACTACAACTTCCAAGTTGCAAGGAGGGTCAAAACTCCAATCCTTTCCCCTTCCTTCCACCCAAGAATATATAATAGATAATGAAACTTTACATTAACTTGTCACTGATATCACCATCAAATTGAATACAACCATTACATAGAACCTGTGTTGAGATCACCAAAGATATTATTTAACTGATGTGCCAAAGAATCCAATACAGAGGTCCTCGCTTGACAGAAGTAGGCAAAATGGTGGAGCCTTGCGTGATGAGGCTAGGTCCATATGCGAGTGCCTCACGGGACACTCTAGTGAAACCAATGAGTACCCTTCATATTATGTTTTTCCAAAAACCCCCCGCACCTACACCTTCGACCTTCCTTGGTCCTATAGATCTGAGCTCATCTTCCTTTGTATAACTTCGCTACCATACCTTCTCTTATAAATCACTTTCTTGGGTCATTCAAATTAAAGGATATTCAATGTGTATTTATAGTCATCAAGAAATTTCTTTTTAACATTAGGTCCGACCTCTAACTTCTTCTTATTATTTCCTTTTTTGTATTATTTCATTTTCTTAGTATTAGAGCCGACCTATAACTTCTTATATTCACTTTACATATTCATCATTAAAAATGAATATATCCTCAACCGTGAGGAGACGTGACATTCCACCTACCACCGAAAATGACATGACGTATACTATCCATCCATGGGTGTTGTATATGCATGTGTATTATCCTTCATGTCCATATACCTTGATCAACTGCGGGTTCCACAACCAATGACTAGGGTTGACATCAATGACAACAACCAATATTTGAACATTGTCCCCCCTTTTCATTGATGGAAACACTCACACTCCCCTTGTCATCATGCTCATGGTTTCTATCCCCCTTTGACATCAATGGAAAAGGGTGGGGCCACTCCCCCTGAACATATGGCACTTAATAGTACTTCATTTTTCTTTTTGGTCTTCTGGTCTTTGTCTTCCTTGGAGCCTTTTCACATGACATCTATCTATATTTGTTTTCCTTCCTTGGAGCTCCTTCCCATGTCTTCAATTTTATTTCTCTTCTCTTTGTCTAGGATTTATATGTTACTTGGTCTTCTGGTTGCGGTTAAAACCAATATTATTGAATCTTCTTCTATGATTTCACATCTTCGGGAGTCAAACTTGAGAATTTATCATTTATCACGCATTTTGTTGACACTAAGGAGATTATGCTTTAGATATTCAACCAATACAACAATTTTTTCTTTTACATTTTCACTTCCAAGATCTACTATACCTTTTCCAAGTATTTTGGTAGATGAGTCATCTCCAAATGAAATATTACCACCCTTTCTATTCAAGTTGATGAATTTGTTTTGATTCCTAGTCATGTGTGATGAAAACCCACTGTCTATGTACCATTCATATTCTTCTTTACATTATTCAATGATCAATTCTATTTGAAAACCTTCATTGTTTGGAATCTCTTTCCTACTCCATATTGTGTTTGGTATAGGGACATATAGCATAGGGGAATGTTCTTTCATATATTTCTAATATCGAGCTTTGCGACCAAGATTATTATATTTGTAGCATACAACATTTTGATCCATCAGTGGGTCAAATGGATTATAACATGTTTTGACAAATCCACAAATATTTCCACACCTACTATTCACATCATTCATGTTCCTTGCATAGTTGTTCCTTTTAGTGATTCTACAATTAATTTCCCTGCATCCAAAATTTCCGCAAGTATAAAAATTACCAAGAAATAAATTTTGATACCTAGGAGTAAGTGATCTTCTTTTTGATGTAGTCCATCTGGGTTCATGCCTTAATTCTACTCTTCTATAGTTTCCTTCATACTAATTGAATCTTCTTTGATTCTTGAGGGTGGGAGGTCTTTTTGGATATCCATCTCTTCTGTAATCATTCCTTCTTTCTAGTAGCCTAATCCTCTTCTCACTAGTTCTCCTTACTAGTTGTGTGGATCTTTCTTTTTCTTCAACATTATTGCTCGCATTTTCATCTTCCTTGTATGAAGTTTCACCCATGCATCCAAGGCATGTTTTCTTTTGGCACTTGAGAGTTCCTTAAGTTCTTCGTTAATGAGATGACTTCTTTTTCAAGTTTCCCACAATCTTCTTCTCTCTTCATTATGTGTAAATTCATTACTTCTTCCATTCTTCTTGATTCTTCGAGTTCAGGTTTCAAGGAAATGATTTCTTTTAGTTTCTCATAGTCATCTAATTGTTTCCTCAAGTTATTGATTTCTTCTTTAAATATTATTTCTTGTTGTATTATTTCTACTTCGAGATTCTCATTTTATTTTTTAAGAAGTATATTATATTATTATTCACTCCAAGGGAATATTTCTTTAACATAATCTTCTTCGGAATTGACCTTTTCAAGTTCTTTTCTTTGTTTTTCTATATCACATAATGATTATGCTTCATAATTTTAATTTTTTTCTATTTTAAGATTGTCTTATACTTCATTTGGATTTTATTTCTCCTTAGTCTCATTTCTTCCAACCCTTGAATAATGGAATTCACATTCAAGATGTCCTACTTCTTTATAATTAAATAAAAAGAACTCACCTTTGTTGGCTTCTTCGAAATATGAGTTCTTACTTTCTTCAATTTCTTATTCTCCTTTATTTTATGAACATATTGTAGCTTATCCCAAAGCTCTTTGGCTGATACACATGATTCCACCTTGTATTTTATTGAATCATCCAATCCATCCAAGATAGCATACATTTCTATTTTTTTGTTCCTTCTTTCTTTCTTCTGAGTTGTAGTCTTTGAAGGTTTCTTCGAAGTTGTGTATCCTGAAAAAACTGAGAACCAAATATCCACTCGTAACAATGTCAAGTAATTTTGCAGTCTATTACTCCAGCATGCATAATTTCTTCCATCAAATAGTAGAATCTCATATGCAATATGACCTCCCATTTCTACTCACGATATTCCCTCTAGTGGTTAAACTGTTCTGAAGGTAACCTGCTCTAATGCCAACTGATGATACTAAGAGGGGGGAGAATCAGTATCAAGTAATTTTTAACACTTGTCACAACTTTTACTTCAACCATATTATATATTCAATATATATTTAATGAACAATAAAGAGCAGTAGAAGAAGTACACCATGCACAATAAATATATGTGAAGTAATTATAAGTTAAATCCAAGGGAAGTAATTGTTAAAATTTCAGACCCAAACCCAATTTCAGTCTCGCTGATTTTTCAGCCAAAGTTAAATGCCCAAACCCAGTTTCAGCATAGTTTCAGCACAGTTTCAACATATAAAAACTTAGCAGAAAATAAACTTCAGAAATGAAACATGAGGATTCTGAACATCGTTTTCAATGCAGAAATAAAATATTAGCAGTATGCAAAACTCAGAAAATTTATAGACAAAGATTTTTGGTCTAACTTTGACCCTGGAAAAACCCACAAGGGGAAAACCAGTGAGAGAGGGATTTTTATTATTTATGAGCTTCTAAGAAATTATTTTACAACATATTCATCTTCATAAATTTACACAAACTTATCTAGACATTCCTGTAGCTTTGCTCCTCAATTTCTGAACCAAAAATCTATACAATTGTACGACTGTCCCAACAATTACTGTTGTACAGACTGTCTTGAAATTTGTGCCCAAAATTCTGCCTAGACTATACGGAAAACCCTGCAGAAAAAAATGCCTTGAAAAACATGCCAGCACCTTGAAAAACACACCCATAATTTTATGTGGTATGACCCTCGATTTCTGTGCAGGTGCGTACGGACTGTACAAACTTTTCTCACCCAGAAAAGTGTGCCCAGCTACTTCCTCAATTTCTGTGCCAATTAAATGTTCTACGATAGCCTTGAAAAGCATGCCAATACTCTCAGAAAACACAGTTGTTGTCCACCTTGATTTCTGTTCATATTTATTGCTATACGACCTTCAGAAATCCGTACGATACGGCTTGTTCTTCCTTGCTGCCTGCTACCTCGAAATCCATGCTGCTCTTTGCCTTGGGATGCATGCTCTCCTTCAGCAAATGTTGTCTCTCTTCTCAAGCTCGACCTCTACTCTCTCTTGCTCTCTCAACAAGAAATGAATGAACTACCCAAGAATGGGTGCACCCCCTTGCCCTAATCGACCTCATGAGGGAAGGTGAGGGGTTTTATAATCTAATGGTTGAGATTAGATCAGATGGGTGGTTGAGATTTGGTGTCTCTTCACTCACCCTCACTTTAGTCATAAAGTCACCTTTTAATTTTCATCTCACAAATTAAATGACTAGGACCCACATTAGGCACTTTCTCCCCCTTAGGCACCTAGGGAAGAGAAACACTTGCCTTGGTACTTTATTTTAATTAAAAATTTTAACACTCCCTCATACCGAGGAAAGTGTTACTCACCACTCCAAGCTTGTCTTTGAAAAATACAAACTTGCCCCTATTCAATGCCTTGGTGAGTATGTCTGCAACCTTCTCTTCTGTAGATATGTACTATAGCTCCATAGCTCCTCTCTGAACATAATTAGGAATGAAGTGATACTGAATATCGATATGCTTAGACCGGTCATGAAAAACTGGATTTTCTGAGAGTTCGATACAACTCTGATTAGCATAGTAAATCACAGTAGGCCTCAACTGCAATCTGAACAATCCCACCAACATCTTGCGAATCCAAAGGGCCTCACAACTGGCATGACTAGATGCCATATACTCAGTCTCTGCCGAACTCAAAGCCACTGACTTATGCTTCCGACTGAACCAAGACACAACTGCTGATTCCAATTCGAAGCAACACCCTGAAGTGATTCTCCTGTCACTGACACATCCTGCCCAATCTGAGTCTATATAGCCAACTAGATGAACTCCATCTCCTCTATGATAGTCCAAACCATAATCTACAGTACCACAAAGATACTTGAGCACATGTTTTTCTGCCACCCAGTGCACTCTCTTATGCTCCACCATGAACTAACAGAGAGTGTTAACAACAAAACAGATATTTGGCCTCGTATTGACCAAATACATCAATGACCCGAGCAACTGACGATACAAAGTGGAATCCACCAACTATGACTCATAAGCATGAAGCTTATTCCAGTTGGTAATCATGGGAGTGGTCATGGGCCTGCTATCTCCCATCTGAAATTTTCTCAGAATGTCACACACATACTTCCCCTTTCCCAGGAAGATCTTTCCAGGCTCCTGCCAAACCTCCAATCCCCAAAAATAATGCATTAGTCTGATATCAGTCATCTCAAACTCTGAATAAAGGCTCTGCTTGCAGCTATTGATAAGTCTCTCTACCCCTGTAATGAAAATATCATCCACATAAAGAAGAAGAATGAGAGGATTCTCTCCAACCACAAAAAAGTATGGGTTGGGATCCGCCTCACTCTTCTCAAAACCCAACTGCTACAAATAAGCATCTATCCTCAAATACCAAGCTCTGGGAGATTGTTTCAGTCCATACAATGCCTTCTTCAGTATACACACATGAGACTCTCTCCCATGCACCTCAAAGCCCAATGGCTACTCAATATACACATCCTCCTCTATAAGACCATTCAGAAATGTGGTCTTCACATCCATCTGGTGGATCTTCCAACCCATCTCTGCTGCAATGGAGATTACTTCCCTGATCGAAGTGTATCTAGAAACTGGCGCAAAGGTCTCATCATAGTCAACTCCCTCAACCTATGAAAACCCCTGAGACACAAAGTGAGCTTTGTACTTCTCAATGCTACCATGCACAACATGCTTTAGCTTGTAGAGCCATCTGGAAGTCACCGCTGACTTCCCCTCAGATCTAGGAACAACTTCCCAAACATCGTTCTTCATGATGGAATTGTACTCTTCCATCATGGCATCTCTCCATACCTGTCTACTAGAGGCCTCCTCAAAAGTGGAAGGCTCAGACTCCTGAATACTGCTCACCATCACGATGTAGCTGCAAAACCTCTTCGGAGGTTTACTCTCCCTCACTGCCTGCTTGGGATTTCCCACTGAACCCTGTGCCTCCCTCAAAGTGTCTTGAAGCCACTTGGGATTCCTCCTCTCTAAAGTAGTGTCCTGTGGAGGGGACTCTCCCTGCTCAACCCCATTTGATGAAGACAATGATCCTATAGTAGACCCTGAAGTACCTGATCCTGAAACTTGTGGATCGGTAGCCTACAAACCTAAACTCTGTGGCCCTATCACCTCTGAACCTCTCATCACCGAAGTTGGTGGTCCCAATCTCTATGTCACTATAGTCTTCTATGGGATCACCTGAATCTGAGGTGAATACTGCTCACCTCTCTCTATCCCTCTAGACTTCCTAAAGGCTCTGTCCTCCTCAAATCTGACATCCTTCCTCAAGACATTCTTTCTCAAGGAAGGAAGGTAAATACATAAAGCCTTTGAAGTCGCACTGTACCCAAAAAAGATCCCTCTCTCTACCATGGGATCCATCTTTGTCCTCTTCTTAGAAGGGACATATGAATAAGTGATTCACCCAAAAATCCAAAAGTGCCCCACCTCAGGCTTCTTCCTAGAGAAAGCCTCCTCAGGAGTCATGCTCCCCACAACCCTGTGAGGACTCTTGTTCTACAGATAGACTGTAGTGTAGCATGCCTCAGCCCATAGAAATAGTGGCAGCCCCTGATCATGTAGCATGGCTCTTGCAGTCCCAACAATGGCCCAATTCTTCCTCTCTGCAACCCCATTCTGCTGCGGGTTGTAAGGAACAATCAACTCCCTCCTGATTCCCTCTCCTGCACAAAAATCCATGAACTCCTTGGAGGTATACTCACCCCCATTGTCCAATCTCAGGACTCTAATTTTCTTCTCTGTCTGGTTCTCCACAAGAGCTTTGAACTCTTGGAACCGAACGAAAACTTGTCCTTTGGTCTTCATGAAGAAAATCCAGGACTTCCAAGAGAAGTCATCAATGAATATAACATAGTATAGGGATCCAGTCAATGATGCTGAAGACATCGGGACACACACATATGAATGTATAAGATCAAGTATCCCTGCTGCTCTACTGTCACTACTCGGAAAAGAAGTCTTGGTGTACTTTCCCAAGTTACACCCCTTGCACAACTCATGGTTCTTTGAACTAAAATATGGAACTCCCGTCACCATCTCCCTCAGAACTTGCAAATCCCCATGGTGCAAATGTGCCATCCTCCTGTGCCATATCTCACATAGGTCACTGTTGTTGCTGGTAGAATGAATCAATGCTCTCACTGACTGGAACAAAAACTTGTACAACCTCTCATGTCTAGTACCTATCACTTTGGCTGAAGTGATGCTAGACCCTCTAGGGAAAAGGAGCACTTTCCCATCATGAAACAAGATCTCATAACCCTTATCCTCAATATTAGAAATTGATACTAAGTTCTTCTTCAAGATCGGAACATAAAGAACCTCTGTCCAAGTCATGGGAGGCAAAGAATCCCTCCAAAATGATACAGTCCCACAACCAACCACCTTGACCTCCCAGTCATCTCCAAGCACTACCTCTACATCTCCACACTATGTAAGATCTGTCAGGTGCTCACGAATTATTGTCATATGGTGAGAGGCACCATTGTCAATATACCAAGCATCTGTATTAGTGGTCCTTGAGGATAAACATGCAATCAAGGAAAATTCCTTGTCAAACTTGGTGGAAAACTCTTCCACCTCTACTGAAGTTGTTGTTTGTTTCTTATTCTTGTTTGGACATTGTCCTGCATAGTGCCCAAACTTATGGCAAGCAAAGCACTTGACTTTGCTCATCTCTTTCTTCCCCTCACCCTTGGGATTTTGTCCTCCCTTTGGACCCTTCTTGAACTTCTTCTTGCTAGTGGTAGGAAGAGACATATTCTCCTCCTCATGACCAGCGGATGAAATTCCATGTACATAACCTCTCTGGGTCTCCTCCTGAGCAAAGTCATCCTAGAGATGTTCCCAACTGGGAAGCTTCTCCCTAGCAACAATGCCCTCCACAAAAACAACCCATTGTTTGGAAACACCATTCAATGTTGTTCTCACAAGATCACTGTCATCTATGGCTTCCCCCATAGATCCAAGATCATCCCTTACCTTTGTCAATCTAGTAAGGTATGTGATCACATTTTCAGCCTTGGTCATTTTTATTCTCTTTAGTTTTTCCCTGAAAACCATTTTTTGGTTCTCATTTGTACTCTGGTACAATTTAGTCAAAGACTCCCACATCTCATAGG
>ML821132.1:148518-164228 GCA_009831015.1 Picea engelmannii
TTCCAAGTTTTCCAATAGAAGATACAACTTCCATGTTCCAAGGAGGGTCAAACCTCCAATCCTTTCCCCTTCCTTCCACCCAATAATATATAAGATATAATGAACCTTTGCATTAACTTGTCATTGATATCACCATCAAAATGAATACAACCATTACATAGAACTTGTCCTACGATCACCATAGGTAGTCTTTGAAACATGTCCCAAATAATCCAATACAGAGGTCCTCACTTGATAGAAGTAGGAAAACTGGCGAGGCCTTGTGTGACGAGGCTAGGTCCACCCGCGAGTTCCTCGCGGGACACTCTATTTGCAACCAAAAAGTACCCTTTAAATTAGGGTTTTTAAGAAACCCCCTACACCTGCACCTTCGACCATCCTTACTACTGCAACTTTGAGCTTATCTTCCTCCGTGCAACTGCGCTACCATACCTTCTCTTATAACTCAGTTTCTTGGTTCATACAATTGAAAGGATCTTCAATGTGTATTATACTCATAAAGAACTTTATTTTTAACATTAGGGCCAACTTGTAACTTCTTATTGTTATTTCCTTTTCTTAGCATCATAGTTGACTTGTAACTTCTTATTTTCACTTTACATATTCATCATTAAAAATGCATATCTCCTCAACAGTGAGGAGCCACGTGGAGTGCCAACTACCACCAGAAATGACATGACGTATAATATACATCCATGGGTGTTGTATATGCATGTGTATTATCCTTAATTTCCATATACCTTGATCAAATGCGAGTTCCACAACCAATGAGTAGGGTTGACATCAATGACAACAACAAATCTTCCAACAATTCCGAACTTTTTGCAAAATGCAAGGTAAAAGTGTCTTACTATAAAATGCATATCTAAGACTCATATGACCTCCAAATTGAGTGGTTAAAATTATGGATATTGGATTTGATCATTTACCATATATTCATACTTTAGTTATGCATTTTGAAATAACAAACCGTTTATTGTGCATAAAGGATAAAATTTGTCTTGTAAATGCAATAAAATGGATAAAGGGAAAAATGTATAAAAATTCAAGAAAACAAGGCATGATGAAAAAAGCATGCCCTGGGAAGAAAAATACATATATAGTGTCAGTAATTTACACGTTACAAGTTGTAGGACTTTGGATTTGTTGTAAACCCCCAAAAATGCATACTAGGTGTTGTTCCAAAATCTATACTTAAGGCTATAAAGTACCGAGTCTAGGCATCCAAAAAGTGTGAAAGATGTAAAAGGAGAAAACAACTGGGAAAATAAGCTAAGGATGGTTTCAGAGTTGTTTGGGTCTAGATTCTAACTATTCCTGAATGTTTATATCCTGTCCAATGGATGCCCATGAATGTTCAAGTTCAGCCTGGGTAGTAGCGGTTTTCAGAATGGTATCGAAAAGGTTTAAAGAGAGGCTGGTTTGATCTGAGAGACCGGGTTCTATGTTGGGTTGTCATGCCACATGGACAGTCATAAAGGAACACCATTTTTTATAAAGTGTTGGTTGCAGTTTCACCTTTAGATTATACAAGAAAGAATCCCAAAATCGAATTAATAGTATAACAAAACCAAAGGTCGTTTTTCATAACTGATTTAAATTTTAAATCCATGTCTGAAGTGAGGGAAAACATAGATCTATTGAACAATGTGAGGCATCAATCAAGGAAGAATCTCACCTTGTGACAGAAGAAGAAGATGAGCAAGATAAAACTCTAATGAAGCATACGATATAGGAATCTAAACGATTCACAAGTCTTGTACCTGTTGATAGGCAATACAGAGGAAAAGATGTAAACGGTTAGATAACTAAAATAAATCACCACCATAGTAGCGATTGTACTAAATTGAAGCTAAGCATTCATTAAAGACACATATGAGAAATGATGTGAAATGCAAAATAACAGAAGAAACATATAACCCAGTCTTGACGGAAAAATGAGTTTTTGATCCGCCTTGTATTAATTCTGGTGAAAAAGTATTCTCTAATACAATCAACCCAAAGGAAACAATCCCTTGTGCATCCTTTCTAAATTATACTTATACAGAATTTTAAAATGCTTTGAATTCTAATCGTTCTAAAAATTTCGGTTACAAATGGAAAATGAAGCGTTTCACTTCCTTGTATCTTGTCTTCCTCCACATGGGTAGGGCGGTTTCTTTTCTTGTTCTCTGGCTCCAAAAATGGGATGGGATCAACATCTGTCACTACTTTACTCCAGAAGTTTTCCCTTTCCCCTGCTCGATACAAATAACACACTTTTCCACTAACTGGGCTATCATGTTGGAAGGTTCGGCTTGACTGTTTGCCTCGAAAGTGTAACAATTCTTTGCCAATTGTGGAAATCTTTTTCCTACTTGTCGGTCTTCGGTGATGATAGACCACAATTGCAAGCTTGGTCTTATCAACCATTTATCCACTTGGGCGATATTGACCTATACCAGGGATAGTTCAATTTTTCCTTTTTCCCCATTTTCCTTGATATCCAGCAAATGTTTGGCTATGTTAACTTTTCCCAGTGTTCCAACACTACTTTCTTTATCAAGATCTAACAAATTTTTATTTATGAAGCCGAATGTCTCTTCACAAGAATCTCTCATCTCTTTAGATATTTTCCTAATCTCAGATATATTATTTTCCCATGCCTTCAGTAAGACGTTACCTCTGGTTTTCTCTAGGATAGACAACCTGGAAATGATGGTCACTACTTGTTTCGTTGTTGCTATAACAACTTCCTGGAAAGAAAACCGGGCAGCTGCATCTTTTCTTTCTCTCGAGGGGATACCCTTTAATGTTTGTTCTATCATATGAAAATGATTTTGTATGGTTTCTACTTTGGAAAGTAGATCTTGTTGAGATACTTCTACCTTATTTTGTATTTCCGGGGCTTGGGATTGGAATATTGTTATGTCTATGACCCAGTTTTCAACAAAAAATAATTTAGACTGCAACAATTTTATTTTCTCCTCCTGTTGACTTACCTGCGTTTATCTTATTTGTGCTGACTGATTCATCTGCTCAAGGTCGGATTTAAGTCTCTCAATTTTCTGTTGATCAGTCACTCTGGCTGGTTCGAAACGTTTGTCTTCTTCATCCCTGGCATTCACCTCTATCATTGCTAACGGGGCCTCCAATTTGTTGATCAATAGGTTCTTTTGTTTCAACCGTGACTTCAAAGTTTCAATTGAATATTGGTTGGATCTTGCATAATACCCCAATGTTCCTGCTATCTCATTATCAAATTCTTCCTCTTCCAAGGCCTTTCCATCTACTAGGATCTTTTATTTTTTAGCTACTACACCTCCTCTTTGGTATGTTTCTTTCTTTACCACACCCTTCCTTTTCTTATTGAAGAATAATTCATTAGGAGGCAACTCTTCTACAAAGATAGGTGTCAGTTCCTCCATGAATATCCACTCTGTATCAGGGTTCCCCTTTGTGAATTGTAAGGGAGTGATGGAGGCAATGGGGCTGTTGATTTCCTTGGTAACTATCTCTGGGTTTCCTTCTTCTTGGTTGGGGATCTCTTCTTCTTGATTCAAGATCTTAGTTATCTTTTTCCTGTCCTGAGTCTCTTGTTTTCTAGGGTTCATGCCCATTGAAATTTTATCTTCTACTTGTTGTTTACCCAGAGGTTGTGAGTCTCTTCCTTGTAAAACTTTGGGGAGGCAACTTCTCCTGTTCTCTTGGAATTTATAAAAATTGACCATATCGTCGAGTAACAGAGCTTGAACCCGGATTAAAACTTCTGAGTAGGACCTCGCACCTCGGAAGACTTCATCATGAGGTGAGTCTTCGTGTTCATATCTCTTCAGCCCATAGCTCACCAAGTGATTACTCACAACCTTATTAGGGTCGTGTTTCTTAAACTCGAGGTCTGCCAATTTCATTTCCTCCAAGGTCTTAGCCTCTACTTTGGCATGGCCAAAATCAAATAAAGAATATGTACCAATGTGAATGGGGAAGGGTGGCCATACCTTCTTCGATACTCCTTTGAGCTCCTTTATTATCCCACCGAGAATAGTTTGTCTGGCGATCTCATGACATACTAGCTTGTCTGGTAAGAATAGCGGAAGAGCATATGGGGGGACAAAGGTTCCAGAAACCCTAATATACAAAAATTCTTCTTCTATATTCCAATCTTCCATGTTACTCAGGTTGGCCATGATGTTATCTGAAATCCTAGGAGGCAGATGGATGAAGATAGAGACATGCATTTGTACCATTACAAAGGTTAAAATCTCGTAGATGAATTCTTTGGCCTTATCTTCCCAGAGTTTTGAGTGGTAGACATGAATAGGCTCTGCATTAGTTGGATTCCATCTCCAACTCATTAACGAAAAAGGTGTCATGAAGCAAATAACATCCATGATGTAAGCATACATGAAGAATGAGGATGCTTTCCCGCTAAACTTTTGTGCTCGATATTCTGTAATTCGACTGGCCAAAATATCTGAGAACAATTTGGCCCAGTCGAAAGAGAATCCCTCCACTATTGTGTGAATAAGTGGTACCCACGGGAGAAAGAAGTGAGAGGTGTCCTCCTTCCCATACAGTCTGTAAACCATCATTGCTATATACATGAATTGTGGCACCGACGATGAGATTCTATAAATTCCATTAGTATCGGCTCTGAATTTTGTGGGGTGTGAAACACAGTCTTTGATAAGATAAGATAATATTTTCCAAAAATCCTTGCATTCCTTGTTTTTGAAACCCTCCAAGAATATGACATTGTGAGTAAGTTTTGGTGTGGGAGACAATTTATACATTTCTTGTAAATGCTCTGGTCTGAATGTCCCAAATTCCACCTTCTTCTCATTGAAAATGTTTCTAGTCGGGATGTCTACATGGTCTAGTGCCCATCTGATCATATCATAATAGGGAAAAATCCATGGCCTTGCTGCTATATTGTGCATCTTCGACTGAGCGATGATTTTGTATTTGGTGGACAAGTCGTATTTCTCGTTATCACTGGAATCATATGGACAATTTATGAGCTCATATTGTAGAATGTCGGAGACATACGTCCATGTTTTGAAAGTATTGATACTTCTAGGAAAGGTATCAGAAATAATATATGAACCTTTCCCTGGACTCTCGACAGTTGCCTCAGACGCTTTTTGCGGAGCCATGATATAGAAACTTGCAATTGGATCTCCTATCATAGAAAATGAAAACATATATAAAGGTTATCCTGGTGAACTTGGCTCTGGGCAAATTAGAAACAAATCTAAGATAATTACTGAAACCTTTTCACTTTAAGCACTTAAGTCTGCGCGAGTTTGTTGGGGATAAATAGATGCACTATTAATTCCCACATTTAATTATCGGCTAGGGCTCGTAAGCTTCGAGGTGAAGGCGCATGAAATGCAGAATCAAATCCTAGTCTAGCCTAATCTAAAGTTGACAAAATAATATTCAAACCCACACTACAACAAATTAACACTAAGGATTCATCACCGGGACGTAGGAATACTTAGTGCTATAAAGGCTTAGATCACAATCTTTCATGCACTCATGGTGATGTTCACGTGATTAATCTTGAGTAGCATACTTAGGTTTTCTATCCTTCAATTATTATTTCCTGTAGTGGATCCACACTTAAATGCAATAAAATAAAGAAGAAAACGAAAATGAATTCAAATGACAAGAAATAAACTAATGGGAAAGCCAAATCACAATGAAAGAAAACTAATAATGACCAATAAGCAAAATTAATCTAAAATTAGATCTCAAGAATAATTCTTCAAATGGTTACAAGTGTCAACAATAAGAGTAGACTCTACATGAAAATGCATAAAAGAATAATGAATATCCGATTTATGACAAGATTGGCCAATGAGAAATGCACTCTTTTATGTTCACTCAAATTGTGGATTTGACAATTTCTCACAAACAGTAAAAAATTAGAGTGTAAGAAGATGGAGTTTATTTCTGCAATTAAAGACTGTGTGCATATAGTGATTCTTTGTAAACCAAACAATCTCTTAAAACATAAAGAAGCATAAAAAGACATGAAAGAATGGACTGAAAGTGATTTTGAATCTCTATGGTTTGGATGCCTGAATTAGAGGCAAAGGTCTCTCATAAAGAATCAATGATGGGTGAGGTGAAATATCTTCGTCGATCAATATCTAAATTTCAAATCTGATCTGAGTATATTTAATTGATAGAGGATATACATATTTTATTAATAAATTTTTTTATGGATATGGGATAGATCATATAAATGTGGTGGAAGAGTTTGGTCTTAATAAATTCACACAAGAGGAATGAGGGTGAAAATATATGGATGAATGCTTTTGTATTTTTAATTTATTTTCTCGTGTAAACAAAACTCAACTAGCATAATCAAATTGAGTGTGAGAAATATGAATAAAAGCATGGAGTGGCTATATTAATAATTGTGAGTGCATGAAACGTGGAATTAAATCAAGGTGAAGAAACATAACAAATGAAAGTACAAAGGATAATGTGAATTGCATGCCAATGAAGAATCACTCTTGAGTTTTTAATAACTCTGAATTCATAAAAATAAATCAAATAAACAAGTGGAAATTAAGCCACACATAAGAAAACTAGAAATACAATTATATTCTATTCTACTAAACAAGTTAAAACATGAGGGGACCTTCCCAGATGGTCAATGATGCATGAGAAGATCAGATCAAGACAAGGATATGCAGAATAGATCAACAACAATCATCTTTTCATTTAGTAATCGAGCTCTGTTTTTACATGGCAACCAACTCCTTAAAGCTTTCTCACAAGAACAAGCCTCTCCTTTACAAAATATTCATGAAACTAATGGCTACGAGGCTTATTTATACATGAATAATCATTGAGGACTCGATGGGACTGAATCCCGATGCTCATATTTCAAATATTACATTTTTAGATAAAATCCTAAAAAATCTGGGTTTTATTGCAATTTGGGCAGATTTGAGTTATGGATCGATGCATATCTTCCCGTCCAATTCAAAATTTTGAAAACAGTTTTAGGGTTTTGTAGTTTGATGATAGCAATAAAAGATCATTTTTTGGTTTTGCAAGATATTCTCCCATGTGCACAGAAATCGAGGCGCAAGTTAGCAGTTTGAGTTTTCTTGCTAATTTTGGCAGAATCATTCCCCCTGAGATGGATGTCCACACGTTCGATATGGGTGAATTATTTCCCGTGTGTCCATGAAAACATCATTCTGGACAAAACCCATGTACCTGATTTTCCTCTAGAAGCTTTCCAAAATTTTGAATTATTTCTAGTACCGGATTATCATAGTTGGTACCAGATTAGAACAGTTGGTATCAGATTAGAACAATTAATACCAGAATCTTGTAGAAAGGGGTTTAGTACCAGATGAACACATTCACGAATATGGGTACTAAACCAACGCAATGGTATTACTAGATGGAGCTAGTACTAGAATAGGCGCAATCTGGTACCAGATGAAGCTGGTACCGGAAGAGGCAGAGAGATGGTACTGGATGAACACAAAGGTAGTACCAGATGACATGGAGTGTGGGTACCACATGACATGGATAATGGGTATCAGATGACTGTGTAGGTACCATATGACTGTGCAGGTACTAGTTGACTATAGAACCTTCTGGTACTGGATGACTTGGAGTACCGGATGACCTGCAATGCGGGTACCAGAACAGGAACAGTACAGGTACCAGAACATGGAAAATGCATATATCAGAACCTGAACAATACAGAACATGTTTCTTGGACATAGAAACATAGGATTAAACCATAAATGGAAAAAATATTGTATAATCACCCTTTTAATCACTAAAAGTATGGAAAATTATGTATTAACCACATAACATGAATAACAAGAGATAATGGAGGTTTATGGTGTAATTAGAGATATATTATTGATGAAATGCGGGGATAAGGTGTAATGATGAGTGTATTTGTATGGAGGAAGTATGGAAAAACTGGAGCTCAACAGAGTCCTTGCTAACAGAACGTTTAAATCATTTAATAGAAAGATGTAGAAATAAAACGAGATCCTACCATCAGTCACCTCACTAAAATTCTTAATAAATGCCATAAATGTTTGATAATTCATGATTCAATAGGATCACGACAATGTTTAAAACTCAGTCCATAGGCTGTACAGGTTGAAGGTTGTTTAAGGTGTTAATTAATCTAGTTCAACCTTTTATTAAGTGTGTTTAGTCCTTAATCCCTTTTTTGGAGTTCGCAGTATCGAATGATTTTACTCCTAGTCGTTGAATCTGTGAACCCTGAATTTGTGATATTGTGATTTGGTTGTTTAACTATGATTTGACTTAAGATTTTGATTAACTACAATTAATTAACGAAAATCACAACTTCAGGGATCGGAGTTACAAATGTGTTGTTTCTGGGGTAACAACCGACGATTCACGAAATTGCAATGAAGATTAAATATGGCTTAAAAGTCATTATTCTTGCTATAAACTAGTTTTAACTTAAACTAGTCTCCCAACTTTGTGTGTTGGACCTTCGAAGGGCATTCGAGGTGTGACTCCTGAAATGCGAGAGCACAATGTATCAAAGGTGATATTTTGTGTTTAAAGGTTAAAAATCTGTGATTAAACTTAAGCCAACTTTGCCACTTCATGTGTGAGGATATCGAGGGTTCATATATGTATAACCATGATATATACGAAATCAAGAAATATGACTTTTTAGGCTTAGGTGTATCATCTCAATACTTAGAAAAAGGCGGCTCCGACCTTTGATGACTAGATTATTCGTAAAAATACAAGTGTTCCAACATAGGCTCCAACTAGGGATCTCGTCTCCTTGCAGGACGAGAAGAACAACAGACCAAGTGCCTTTATTGGGTAAATTGAGTCACTAGCTGGCTTCTGCGAAACTCGTTCGAAAAGAGGATACAGTGGAAAAAAAGGGGGTTTCATCCTTACCTCTAAAATATTTTGAAACTTAATCAATTTCTTATCTCAAGGTTGGTCCATTCAAATATTTCCTCTTCCCTAAAACTGAAATCGGGTCTACTCAAGATGATCCAAATGACCTTGGAAATTTGAACAGGTTCTGATGATTTTGCTTGCATCAAGGTGAAGTAACGTCAATTTTTTTAATCAGGGATTCCTACATGCACCTGTGATGTAGATAAGGTTTTCAAGGAAAACTAGTTACGAGAGCATGGTACAATTCCCTTGTAATAGCCTTACAGATATTTTATACATTGCTTCACTGCCAGCGAGTCTATTTAGTACCCCAGTGAAGTTGTCTGATTCCCTTTATTGAATTTCCTTTCACCACTTCATGTTGTAACTTTGCATTTAAATGATGAGATGAGGGAAATCATTTTATGAATTTCCTTTCATCATCTCTTTTCGGACTAGATGGGGGCAATCAATTTTTTTTTTAATTTCCTTTCACCATTTGTCTTATATTTTCCTTCACCATGAAGTGGGGGAAATCAATTAGTAGAAAGTATACCAGGGGTAATATCTATGTATAATTTTGCCGCTGAGTTCTGTTAACTCACTTTGATCACTCTAGATCAGTTTTCCTTGGGCCTTCTAAACATCTTAGTTGGCAGGAAATATTTAGGGGAGAGTTTATTTCCAAGAGCCTTCTTTTGAGCAAGGCTAATCATCAAGACCTATTGAAAAAACCAAGGGAGTTAGGATTATCCTAAGCATATCTAAGTTCAGTGAGAGCTGATGGTTTGCAAGAAATCACCATCCTTTTTTCTGGAATTTGGAAAAAATGTTTGTCGGCTTTCAGAGATAAAATGACACCTCTTTTCCTTCTGTGAAAACCATGGGAAGATATCAAGATTCAAGGGGAAAGAATCAAAGATTTGGGATAGAGCAGGAAAGAAGGTTTCAGATTTCATAATCACAGTTGTTATAACACACTCCTGACTCCTAGAACTTTTTTCTTATTTAGGACGCTTCACTTCTTCTATTTTATTTTGATTATTTTTATCTTATCCAGGGGAACTTTTAGAATCCACAGTAAAAAATTACTCTTTTGACAATCCATCAAGTGAAAGAGTTCATACTCATGAGCCCATTATTGCACTTAGGTGAACTTCATTTGCAATCTAAATATTTAGGGAATTCGTACCTTTTCCTTACCATTTCATTCTCATCTTAGTAAATTATCTTTTATCACATGTTTCAGACGAATCAATTTCCCAATACATGACCATCCATTTTCCTCTTTATGATGTTTGGGATGTAAACCAAAATCCTGTAAGAAAGCAACACGAAGAGCGTTAGGATTTTAAAATCTATGGAATTCAAAGTATTGAAAATTTTGTATCACTCACCTATTTTATTTGCGATGAAAAAGAAAATAAAACTTACCGAAAAGTTGTAAAAATAGGAACACAAATTGGTATATACAGTGGGATTTTGGAAATAATTTATTTCATATAGTGCTTCAGATAGTTCCCGTTGACAGGGGCATTAAGGGTTTTACCATCCAAATTTTCTAACAGAAACGAGTTCCTCCCTTCAGAAGTTGTGACTTTGAATGGGCCATAACAAATATGGTCAAATTTTCCATGTTTTGTTGAGTCTTCCCTTCTAGCATCCCATTTTCAAAATTAAATCACTAGGGAGGAATTCTCTGTCTTTAGCCTTATGATCAAACAATGATTTCATATTGTCTTGATACCTTTGAAGCCTTTTGCGTACCTCCATTCTGTTCTACTGAACTTCGATCAACTGATTTATCCTTCTTGTGGTGTGATTTGGTTCTTATTTTTCATCCTGCCAAAGATTCATCACAGGTAGGGCCAGATTTATGGGTAGAACTACGTTGGTACCGTATACCATTTTAAAAGGAGAAGTGTCAATTGATTTCTTGGTGCCTATCTGATTCTCCCAGAAGGCGTACTTCAGATGCACATGCCAAGATTTTTTGTTTTCATTCAACACTTTCTTAATTATGGTAATTAAGCTTTTATTCGATGATTCAGCGAGCCCATTGCCTTGGGGGTAGTATGTTGTAGAATGGCCTAGTATAATGTTGTATTTTTGGAAAAATATAACCATCACCATAGATTTGAATGCTTGGGCATTGTCTGTAACTATTTTTCTGGGACAGTCGAATCGAGATAGTATGTTTTCTTCCAAAAAATATATCACCACTGAATCTGTCTCTTTTCTGGTCGGAATAGCTTCCATGCATTTGGTGAAATAATCGGTAGCAGTTAAGATCCATCTATGTTGAGTGTTAGAGTGTGGTTTAATTTCTCCTATAAAATCCAACCCCCATTGTTGAAATGGGGCTTTTGTTTTAACATGAACCAAAGGTAATGATGAGAGCTTTTGCTTGCCTGTGAAAAATTGGCAAGATTTACAGGCTCTGACTTTGGTATTGACATATGAAAATAGTTTAGGCCAATAATATGCTTCCCTCAGTATTTTATAAGTTGTTTCTCTCCACGCATGATGTCCTATGCATACTCCTTCGTAAAGTTTGTTTATGACCTTTTATGTTTCTGATTCTACCAAACAAATCAATAGGAAACCTAGAGGGTCTTTCCAAAACAATTGGCTTTCGGATATACAGTACTTTACTGCATGCAATTTCAGTGTCCTGGCTTTATATGGAGATAAATTACTCAGGTAGTTCAGGGTCAGAAGGTACGATACTATGTCTTTATACCAACTTGATGAGGCGAACTTCTCTTTGATTCTGGTTGGAGCTATTTGGTCCTCAAATTCATCTATGTCCACACATCCTTCATATTCTTGTAGGTTATTTATCCCGAGTACTCTGAAATTTGATTCAGCTAAGAGCTTAGCCAAACCCTTTCCTTTTATGAGATTCGTCAGTTGGAACTCTAGATCAAATTCCTGAATTTTAGTGAGCCATCGACCCCTTTTCCTGTCACTGTCAAGATGCACCAATATATCTTTTAGAAAACTGGTGGGAACATATGCAATTACCTTGGATTGTAACATGTAGGTTATGAAATCCTTCAGTTCCTTTACCATAACATATGCTTGTTTTTCCATTATATCATATCTCAATTCTGCATCTCTAAGACTCTTACTAAAGAATTCTATCGGTTGCTCAAAACCCTCTTCGTTCTTCTGGAGGAGTACTGTCGCGATCGTGTGTTCAGAGGCGAATGAGAAAATTAGAAACTCTTCGAGATAATCAGGGCTGGCCAGCATGGGTTCTTCTCTTATAACTTTCTTGATATGCACAAACAACGCTTTGGCTTCTTCCTTCCATTTGACTTCATTGTTCGTCTTCAACATATCTGTGATCAATTTTACAACTTCAACAAAATTCAGGATAAATCTCCTCAAAAAAATTATTTTTCCTAAAAATGATTGAATTTATTTTACATTTCTAGGGATATTTATAGTGTCTATAGCTTTGAACATTTTAGGATCGATTTTAATTCCATCTCGAGAAACAACATGGCCCATGAGTTTACCTTCTTGCATCGCAAAGTGAGACTTCTTGGGGTTTAAAGACAAACCAATTTTTTGGCATTTATCGAACGTTTGCTTGAGATGTATTAGATGATATTCATCAGATTTAGAAAAAATAGTCAGATCATCAAGGTAAATGACCACGAATTTATCTCTCTCGCTGAAGAAAGAGATATCCATAGCACGTTGGAAGGTAGCGCCTGCATTCATTAAACCAAAAGGAATTTTGTCATACATAAATGTGCCCCAAGGGGTGGTGAAGGTTGTTTTCTCTTTATCGTGCTCACTGATAGCGATCTGATTATAACCAGAAAAGCCATCGATCATTGACATTCTATTTTCCCCAACCACCTTCTCCAAAATGTGATCCATTTTTGGAAGCGGATAATTGCCTTTGAGGGAAGATTTATTTAGATTTCTAAAATCTACACACAGTTTGATCTCTCCACTCTTCTTCCTAACCGGGACCAAGTTATCTACCCAGTCAGCGTATCTCAGTGGCACAATTATTTTTGCATCCAAAAGATTTTTAACTTCCTTTTCGACCACGGGCAATAAAATGGGATTGATCTGCATGAGTTTTTGTGTGAAAGGGTTAACACCGGGCTTCAAAGGTATTTTTTGTTCGATCACAGTGGTGTCATAAGTTCTCAGCTCATCGTAAGACCAAGCGAACACGTCTTTATACTGTTGGAGTAAATATACATACTTACCTTTCATCTCAGGGGAAAGATATTTTGATATCTTTACTATTCTAGGCTCCTCTTTGGTCCCTATGTTGTAATCTTCAACTTCTTTCGGTTGAGGTTGTAAAGTAGATTTTAGGGGCATGTCATTTTGGTCAAACAATCTTTCTAGAGGGATTAGTCCTTTCGAAATATGATTGTTTTTTAATACTAACATGCGATGATTTGCGATATTTTCTTGGAACTCTTGAGGATCCTCCCCTTCTTGCATAATCCAAGTATGGTCATTTTGTTTTTCTTGGTCAATGTGAGTTTCAGCAAAACCATCCACCATTTCAAGGAATTTTCTTATCTGTTTGTTATCTTTAAAGACCTACTAGTGTTGTATATTATTTTGTATGAAGGGTCTATCCCTCACCTCTATATGATACTTTATTTTGAAATTTGTAGGAGGTGCGAAAGTTGAGGCTGGCTTGGCTAATGAATTGGATTTTAGGTTTTATGCATGTGGAATGTAATGAACATTTACCGATGAGAAAAAAAATTCGATTAGATCCCAGACGCAATTTCTGTAAGATCTTAATCTCAAGTGTTTGGCCTAGTACCGACGATTTATATTCTTCACAATCAACTCCGCATCTCCATAGACTTCCAAGTTCTTTATGTTCATCTTCTTGGCAGCTTCTAGTCCCAAGACTAGGGCTTCATACTCACATACATTATTTGTGTAGTCTATGTCCCACTATAGTCTATAAGAAAAGGGGATAAAAAATTCATTTTCAGGTGCTACAAAAATTACTCCTTCACCTGCTCCTTCACATGACGAAGCACCATCAATTTTTTTTTTCCAAATCCCAGTGTTATACACATTTTCATCTATCTTTTTTGATTTATTTTCCTCTATAAAATTTTATTGTATACAACTATTTGCACCATCGTCAAAAGATAAAATACAATTTCCCAGGTCTTGATCGACGACATAAACAAGATAATTATTAGGATTTTGTGGATCACTTAATGTATATGCTAATCATGTATCTCTATATAACTAAGTGAATTGTCCACCAAAAATAGGAATCGTGGCATAGGTCATGTCTAATTGAAGGGATACCCCAGGATTGGCTCCCCAAGATCTAGATAAGAGAAAATGATACTTCAGAGGTATATCGGCCATAACTACATCCATTAGAACACATTTTACTAGAACCTGTGCAAGATTTACCACTAAATCCTTGATCATGCCCATACACTTAGCTCTCCTTGAATTGAAAGAATACAAGTCTTTGTAAGGTGTAGTGATATCAAGGCCTAGTCTATCCATAATAGACTTGGGCATGACATTATGTAAGGCTCCAGAGTCTAGCATGAAATTATGCAACAGACGATCTTCCATGTTTAGTGTGATATAAAAAGAGGAGACAGTATCCCTGGTGCCTTTGAAATGTGGGCCAAAATTTATATTAAGCTTATCATCTTCCAAATTTATCACGTTAGACTAACTTTCTAAATCTGAAAAATTTATCATTTTGGTTATTTGCTTTCGGCACACAAGATTCTTTGCCAATTCGACCAAGGGTATCGGTATATTTATCTTGTTGATCTCATTTTCCAGGATAAAACCTCCCACAAGTCTATCTGTTTCTTTAGTTGAAGCTTCTGTTTCCTTCCTTTCTAACTTATCTATTTGCATCGCTTTATTTTTAGTTAGTTTTGTTTCCAATGTATGTGTTCCTTCTACCTTAATTTTCCCAGCTTGGACCTTGGCCTCCTTTATTTTTGTATTCTTTATCTCAGTGTCTTTTGGATCGGGCTCATATGTTTCGCCTCTCAACAGGATTTTCTTTGGTTGATTAGTTGACACAGATTTATTTTTAGGCCTCAAATTGTATTTGTGTTGGAGATCGGCCATTATAGTATTAACCATCCCTTGATAAGAAAAATCATCCGCATTATTTATGTTGTTATATTTATTTGATGGTTGTTAAGTGTTCAGAGACCTCTCATAATCTTCCTTGGTTAGATGAGGTTGTACATAATCGTCGCCCAAATTGTTAACGTCCTCTACTAGATCCTCAAAATCTTGCAAGTCATTTCCTCTTATAAAATTCTCATTTCCTCTTATAATTTTTTGGTCTTTGTTTTTAATCTGTCTTTGTTGAATTTGAGGATTGGGTTTTCTTCTAAAATATCTCTTAACAAATTGATCTTCTTTGGATTGATCTAGATCCATCCTCGAAATTTTTTTGATAGCTCTTTTATTATCCTAGCCATATAATCTATTTTATCATATGAGGACCTCCTTGATCCTAAATGTCCTGCTTGTTCTTTAAAATGTTTGGTCTCTCTTCTCCCGTCTCTATTTTTGTTTTTAGTTTACCATAAGACATCACATTTGAATCAATCTCCATGGAATCATCTTGCATTCAGGTCAGGTCATCCCCTCTCCTTTCTCTTAATAAAAGTGCAAAATCGGGTTTGAAGGCTCTCGCAAAGGTTACCTTGGCTATAGGTTGGGATGGTTTAACTTCGATTGGGATCTTATTATATAATTTGTTAAATATTTGAATGGATTCCATAATGGTTTTTGAT
>ML821132.1:164328-177792 GCA_009831015.1 Picea engelmannii
CATAAATGGGTTTGTGTAAGTCTCTTCCCTTGAGTGGTCGACTTTCAAAAGCCAGGGGCCTTCCTTCTTGCATTAGGATAGCACCAATTCCATTTCCTGATGCATCACATTCCACAATAAAGGTTTTTGTGAAGTCTGGAGTGCTCAAGACAGGAGCTTTACACATCACCTCTTTAAGTTGTTCAAATGATTTAGTTGCCTCTGGAGTCCATGAAAATGAATCCTTCTTAGTTAGTTCCATTAAAGGTGCTTGTTATAACCCTAAAATGCACCACACAGGCTTACCTGGCATCAGGCCAACTCATGTCTCTTCCTTGCCAAAGCCATACTGAATAAAACCTTGAAAAACCACTTAAATTAAGCAACCTGCACCCTAACCTATCACTGGGAGTGTTGGAACACTTGCTGGCCTTCTACTACACGCGTTGGAACGCTGGCTGGCCCACTACAGCCCGCGTTTACCTAACAAAGCAAAAAATCAGGAAAGTTTCCGACGGAACGAAAAGATTTGGGTTAGTTAACTGGAACTCCCAGCCATGCATGGCCGAGAGTTCGTCTAAAACCCTAGCTCCTTCTAGCCTATAAAAGAAGGGGTAGGGGTACTATTCAAAGGAGGAAAAATCATAGCAAAGGAACTCTGCCCAATTGCCGAATCCGTTTTTTCCCAACCCTTTAGCCTTTCCTCAAGCTTTAAGAGAATTCAAGCAAAGCAGTTGGAGGACAAAGAAGAGGAGGAGCCCAGGATCAGGATCAAGGAACAGTGGCCAGTCTCTATAATCATTGTAAGTTGATTCATCTTGAGATTAATAAAAAGATACTTTTCCCATCCCAAATGCACGAGTCTTATGTGTTTCATTTGATTTATGTTTAATCTCTAATCCTCTAGTAGAACAATAGCATGCATGCGTAGTTTTGTCTTGATTGCAGGATCGCTTTGTGGAAGGAGCAGCAGAATTAACGAGATAAATATCAACGGAGGATCTACACCAACCGTCGATAAAAAGGTTAGTTGGTTCTTCCCATGTTTGCATGTGAAAAAGGGTTTTAGGTCTGGGGTAGAAGGTTTAAAGTAATTCTTGAAGGGTCATGATCTGCATGCAAGTTTAAACCCTAGCTTGTTAGTTCGTAGGGTATAATTTCCCAACAACAAAATTGGCGACTCCACTGGGGATATTTTACTCTTAGGGTTTCCTGGATTTAATTGAAGGTTTTTGGGTAGTTTAAAGGAATAAAGTTGTTGTTTCTTTGCTGTTTTTGTTTTCTGTTAGGTCAAAAGCTAGCAGTGAACCTGGTTATCTATACCAATTTTTCCTTGACTGTTGCTTGACATTTATTCTCGGGACACACAGAGGTACACACAGCCTGCATAAGGTCGACACGTGTGTAACCCGTGCCCTAACCTTCTACAGCCTGCGTTTGAATGTCTGTTGTAGTGGTTTCGGTAGCATGTAGAGCCCAGGAAGCTTAAGAGGCAGTCCCCTCTTCCATGTCAGAAGTTTACCTTCTCAGGCGGATTTCTGGATCCTGTCTGGATCTTGATTGATTTACTATCTTGCTTTCAGTCTGCCTCATTGTGTTGGTTGTTTTTTGCATTTATTTTCTTTTTTTGCAAATTTTTTTTTCTGTTGAAGTAGAAGCATCCAAGCCTTTCAGAGACCCTAGTTGTCAATACCAGAGGCCTCTTTCAGGTCTGGGCTGCCTGTGTTTGATTTTTTCTTTGATTTTATACGTACACGTGGGCTGTTTCAGTTCTTCTCGCGGGTACCCACGTGCTTTTGTAGCTCAGCACGCGTTTGAATGCGTGCTATCTCAGTGACAGTCGCGGGCCTGTCTCGTTGTCTTTCAGCCTGGGTGGGGCAGTCATCCCCTCCTGTGGTGAGAAGTGTTCCTTTCAGGGTTTGGAGTCTAGGGTGCACAGTGAGTAAGTTGGGGCCTCATATCCTTAGCTTGTTGTTTTTGCTTACTTAATGTTTTGATAGGAAAGACCAAAGGAAAAATTTGTTGTTTTATGGCTTTTAGACAAGTGTTAGAATTGGTGCTTTCTGGATTGCTTTTTTTCATCTCGGCTCTGATTATTTTGCGATCTGCGCTTTAAGCCAGAACTTTATTTTGTTTTCTTGGTTTTTTTTCTTGTCATCATTTTCCCTTTATTGCGTCCTTTGGCAATTAAATAAAAAAAATATCTTGTCTCATTTTCTTCTTGGTTTGAAGATTGTGTTGTTGCATCAATAGCTAGGAAGAAGTCTTTTTGCATAAGTTTTTGCAGTGCATTTAGAGTATAAGTAGCTCACAGATCTGAGCAAAAGTCCTTTATATCTACTGCATGAGATCTTAGTAAATTTAAAAAGAAAACAAGTCTTTCTTGTTGAAAAGTTGTTGGTTTTGCATTTTGTAAAAGTTTTTGTTTCCAAGCATTTCTTGTTCATTTTACTTTGAGTCTTTTTACACACCATCGGTTTCACTTTCATACCTTGCGACTTAAAAAGCCCATTAAAAGCAATGCTAATTAAAATCAAGTAGACTTTTTGTTTGTAGGGTGCATACACTAGCTCAGGACTAGGGCCTTGGAATAGGTTGGAGAGTAAATCCTCCAAGGCCACTCAAACCAAACATTGGAATCTGTCAATAGGGAGTGTAGAAGTCCAGTTACAGAAAGTTATCTGGAACCCCCCTCTAACACAGGGGCTAAAAATGAGGTCGCGTAAGGAAAGGTAGTGGAGATAACCCCTCCAAAGCTGGACCGAGCGTTGTGGAGAACACATATCGAGGATTTGTTAAGGGATTTCGTCGTTTGCATTTTCCACGGAGCTTCGTGGGTCTTGAATCCATTCGAGGTCCTCAGTTGTCTTCCGGACCATTTGCTCTCGATACCCTTGACAGGTTTCGGGCTTGATACCCTGCTCATTGTGGTCTACCTGACTATCGACTGTACCCGCCTGGTGACTGTTCACATGCTGGCAAACTAGTTGCCGATCTTTTCTAGGGACATACACAGGTGACTGCATGGGTATACCGCGGTACCTAGGACAGACATCGGGCCACGCTTTTCAGAGTATACCCGGAGGGTGCTTCCATATTCGAGTTTCACTTGCACCGGTAAGTTTCTCTAGTGTTGGTTGTTGTAACTGTTCTTCCAACTAGTTTAGTGCTTGCTTGATTTATCTTCTAGAGGCTTTCTTTTAGCGAGTGTTATTGTTTGTTCATGTAGAATACCTTAGAGTGTCGTGATTCTTCTCACATAGTGGAGGATTCAGAGCTCCGCCAGTCATGAAGGCTTCTGGGCCTGCCGCCGATTATACTGGAGCCACCCCCGCCACCATTGAGGTGGAAGCTAGACCATCAAGGGTCTTTCGAAGCAACCAGGGCTTTTGAGCCCGAACAACTTCCTGAGGAATCGACCGCCAATATTAGATTGGTTGAAACCTCCAACACTGATATCTGGACACTGGTTATTGTACTAGTCCAATTTATCGAACTCCTGTCAGTGCCTCATACATCTATGGAAACAGACGCTGCTACTTCCTCTGGGAATTCTTCCATTCCCATCACCATTGTCACCACAGGAGAAGCCTCTCCTAACTTGCCTTTGTCGACGGTCCGGGCCACCATGGTCTCGGCCGCAACTACGTCGCACAGTGCACCGACCCCATCTATAGCGGCGGCCACACCCCCTTACACACCTAGTGCGGCAGGCCCACCGTTTTCATACGGTATGCCTAGTTCGGGTAGAAGCCCTGTACTCACTTACTCCACTTTACAGACTTTGGGTCTAGGGGTAGGGAGCTCTAACGCTCCCCTGCAAGGTCAACTTGGGGGCATTCCTGTCCCTTTCAATGCTTTTCCTTACGCTGGAGGTCACATCCCTCCTTCATCCCCTTCGCTTGATGGTCTGCATTAGCAGTCCTCCGGGAAGCCTATACACACGAGTCCATTTGGAGCAGGGAGTCAAGGAACACCTGCGCAAACTCATTCGGTAGGTTCATCACCATTTTTTTGGAATGGGACATTTGGTAATAACACTTTCACATCCGCTGCTTTCCCAGCTGGGGGCACACCCATTTTTGGAAAGTCTACACCGGCACAGGGTACTATTCCTGCGTCGGGGGCACATATACCAGGACCTTGGAACTCAGGACAAGGATCCGTTCATTCCTCTGGAATTTTGATCTGGGGTAATTATTTCCACAGTCAATGGAACCCCGGACAGATTTCTATGCCTCTCACGTCGGGACCGGCATGGGGTAATCCTTCCCAAAGTCTGCCAAACACGATGAATGCCCAACATCCTATGTCCTTCATGGGGAATCAGCCAATGATGTCTCCTCATATGCAAAACCCTTACACTGGTTAGGGACATGGTTTCTACCAGAACCTCGGCCAGCAGCCAAATTTTTCCTGGCAACCTGGTGCCAGTCAAACTCCAGGACCCCTTTATCCAGGCTATCAACAGCAACCAAAACTACCATTCTTGGCGATGTTACACTTGCCAGATTTGACACGGTTTTTAAATGATCCTATCTGTCACGATCGACGTTGGCCTCCTATGCCAACAAAGTTGCCTTCGGACATTCCAAAGTTCGAGGCCAAGCCTAACGAAGACCAAGGTGATCACGTGACTACTTTCCATCTTTGGTGTTCATCGAATTCACTAAAATATGACTCTGTCCAGTTGCGATTGTTTCAACGCACTCTTATTGGGAGTACCACGAAATGGTACATAGAGCTTGATCGTTCACAATACTCTTCTTTTGGTGAACTGGCGATGGTCTTCCTTAACCATTTCCAGTTACCTGTGAGATACGACGTCGGCACAGAGTTGCTAGCCAATTTCGAGCAGACGACAGCAGACCATATCTCGGATCACATTCGAGAGTGGTGACGCTGAAAGAGTCTTATCAAAGTACCAGTCCCACCAGCATTCCTGTTGGAGTGGTTCATTAAGTCCTTGGTCCCACAGTTGTCCAAAGACGTCCCAACGTCCGGAGTTTTCTCTGAAGAAGACGCCATTATGCGGGCTCAACAGTTTGAGCTCATATATTCTCAGTCTGGTTTGTTATAAAACATCTTACCAGATGCACCATGTTCGATACTGGAGAAAACCATACAGAGAGCCAGACCACATGCCGATGGTATAGTTGGTTCGACAGAAACCAAGCCAGCTGAGCAATTGACAAGACAATTGCAATAGTTATCTATACAACACTCAGCGGCCAACCAGACTACTGCTTTGGATGCTCCTCATACCCAAACATCGGAAGTACACTCCATGCAGATGACTAACCCAAAGGCCAACTAGCAGCCTGAAGGGAAGAAAAAACAACGTAAGAGGGGTAAGGGGGATAAAAAACCGACGGATAATGCTAGCGAGGGCCCCACGGAAAAGACGAAGGTGAGGTATCCGTGCAACTTATGTGTGGAAGACCACCCGACCCATCTATGCCCTCAGCTTGCGGAGGCCCAGAAGTTTGTCACACAGCAACAACAAGCCGTGTTGACTAATCCCTTTCAGCATGGGCAAAATTTAACTCAAGCCTCCGCAAGTGGCGAAGGGGGCAGCCAGGAAAACTGCCCTCCTCCAAATAATCCTTCTTCCACGAACGTATATATGGTTAAACCTAATGCTTTCATAATGACTAGAGTGCACGACTATAGCAAACCAAGTGCTTCTGAGAGGGGCAAAGAAGCCAATATCCCATCTCTTCCTCTACAGATCGAGAAGACGTTGGGTGAAACAATGACACGCATTCCAAAGTGTGCGTTTAATAGGGCTTCTCACAATCCAAATGCAAGGGCCGCCCAGAACTACTCTGTGGTGGAATATTTATCACAAACCCCTTGTGCTATGTCTACTTTGGAGGTCCTCCAAAGTTGCCCTGCTCAGCGGAAAGCCTTGTTGACTGCTTTAGGCTCTATTGAGACTTGTAACCTGGGTACCATCATGTTAGATACGACTGACTTGAAACCTCGTTTGCCTTACCACGTCACGTTTCAGATAGTAGTGGCTCACCCCACGAAAACTTTTACATGAAATATCTACGACACGGTGGTCGACGAGGGCGCTTCAACTTGTGTTATTTCGTTAGCATGTTGGAAAGCCATTGGTCAGCCTGAGTTGTCTCTGTCACCTACTCTCCTCACTGCGTTCGATGGTCGTTCTTTCCGACCACATGGCATCATTCCTTCTTTCCTTGTGCAACTAGGAGGAAAGACCGTGTGCATCAAAGTAGAGGTGGTCGATGCCCCCATCGACTACAATCTCTTTTTAGGTCGTAGTTGGACTTATGCTATGCAAGTGGTGGTCACTACAATTTTCCATGTCTTATTGTTTCCACATGAAGGTCGGATAGTGACTATTGATCAGTTATCCTTCTCTCGACCTGACCCAGCTTTGGGGGCATCCACGGTACCTATGGTAGATAATCCTCAAGTCGGTGTCGTTAACATAGGAGTTGGTTTGTGCCCATCTTTGATGGGTACTTTCAATTACCCACCTCCTCAAGGCAATGTCAAGTTTATATCGACTCACCACAAGGCTGAGATTTTCCATGTTTCGTTGTTCCACATGACTTACTTTGAGGATCCATAGATTCTTCCTTCCCCATCAAACACGATGGATGCGATGGGGCATGCGGGCATGTCTACACCCTTATCGGCCGCTGAAGTAGCATACTCTTTGGTCCAGCAAGCTTCAACTACTCCTGATCCGACTCCCGCACAAGAGTTGGATCCACTTCCAGAGCCTATCTGGGCTCAGGGTTCTCTTACCAATATCAATTCGTTAGATTTAGTCTTGCCTTCGGATGAAGCTATAATTGAAGCAATTACTGGTCCGGAAAAACCATGGGAATATCTTCATCATAGATCATACTTCCTCCCAGAGTTACACTGAATCGAGGCAGGAGAATTCACTATCACCATGATGGGAGATCAACCTTGTCCCATTAACCTCTTAGCTACACAGGATATTTATGCTGAGGGAAATATGGCGGCTATTTCTGCAGCCATACCTATTAACATCTCACGAACCCCTGGCGTCGTGGAGAATGTCTTCGTCGGAGCAGATTGCTCCCCCGAAGAGATTCAGATTTACACGGATCTTTTCAAAGAATTCTGCGACGTTTTTGCCTGGTCATATGAGGAAATGCCCGGCATCGATCCAAAAATAGTTGAACATGAGATCACTACATATCCTGATGCTAAGACTGTTCGATAGAAACTTCGTTTAGTTAATCCTAGGAAAGCAGCAGCCATCAAAGATGAGGTTGATAAATTGCTTAAGGAAGGGTTCATATACCCTATTCACTTGACTCAGTGGGTGTCAAATCCCATGCCAGTCTATAAGAAACAAGGCACGATTCGTGTCTGTACTGATTTCCATGATCTGAACAAGGCATGTCCGAAAGATAATTATCCAACCCCATTCATCGACCAGATCATTTATGAGTGCACCGATTGCGAAGCCTTTTCGTTCATGGATGGTTTTTTGGGTTATAACCAAATCCAAATTAAACCTAAAGACCAACACAAAACGACATTCATTTGTCTGTGGGGTACATTCGCCTATCGAAAAATGCATTTTGGTCTCAAGAATGCTGGAGCTACTTTCCAGTAGGCCATGTCTTTAACGTTTCATGATCTCAAACACATAGTCGAGGCCTATCTAGATGATTTAGTGTCATGCTCTCGCAAGCGAAAATATCATCCTACACACCTCAGACTCATCTTCGAACACTGTCTCTACTTCAGGATTTGCTTGAATCCCAACAAGTGTAGCTTTTGCATCATGTCAGGAAGTTTGTTAGGTTTCATCATTTCAACAACGGGGATCATGGTCGATACTCTTAAGGTGGAGGCAATAGTTCAGTTGCCCCCCCCACGCACAATTTTACAACTTCAGAGTCTTCAAGGCAAGGCGAACTTCTTATGATGCTTCATTGCCAACTATGCCGAAATCACCAAGGGCTTCATGCGTTTACTAAAGAAAGACGTTCCTTTTCTCTGATACGAAGCCGCGCAGTGCTCTTTCGATGCATTGAAACTCACCCTTACAACCGCACCTCTGCTACGGCCACTGAATTATAACAAGGATTTCCTCTTATATCTGGCTACCGCAGAGTGAACCATAGGCATGGTTTTAGTTCAGGAAGATGATTCGTTTTCTGAATACGTGATCTATTACCTGAGTCGAGGCCTTGTAGGACCGAAACTTAATTATACCCATCTCGAAAAGATTACGTTGGCGATAGTTCATGCTGTTCAATGGTTCCGTCATTATCTTTTGTTTCACAAGACCACCATCGTAGCTATCATGAATCCATTCTAGTACATGTTGACACGATGTGTTATCGGCGAAAAAATCAGTAAATGGATGGTTATCCTCCAAGAATTCAACTTAGACTTCGTTTCAGCCAAGTCCAAAAAGTCGTTGGTCTTCGCAGAACTTATCTCGGAACTTCCAGTTGAGTCAGGTGACGTTGTGCCTGAGGAATCGCCTATCCGGAGGGATATGTTTTTGATAGAATCGTCTGACCCCTGGTACGGAGATATATTGATCTATCTTTGGACTTTGAAGTGCCCCACCTCTACTTCTCATGATGAGTGTCGAAGGATATGCCATCAGGCCAAGAACTATCTCATACTCAATGATACTTTGTATCGGAGAGGCGTAGACTGCATCTTACGTAGATGTCTCACTCATGAGGAGGCTGTCATAGTGCTCAATGATTGTCATATAGGAGCTTGTGGCGGTCAGTTATCCGGGTTGGCAACAGCCCAAAAAATCTTACGAGCAGGTTACTTCTGGCCCACGCTTATCAAAGACTATATTGAATCAGTCAAGAAGTGCCATCCGTGCCAAATCTTCTCACGAAAGATGAGGGCACGTCCAGCTCCTATGTTTCCTGTTATCACCGTCGGTCCCTTCACTAAGTGGGGAATTGATTACACTACTTGCAACCCCCCGTCAGCCAGGGGGCATCACTATATCATTGTAGCTGTCGACTACTTCACTAAGTGGGTCGAAGCTATGCCGACGTTCAAAGATGATGGAGAGACTGCAACTCTCTTCTTATTTAACCAGATTATAGCACGATTCGGCGTCCCGAGAGAGATTGTCACTGACCATGGCAGTCACTTTCAGAACCAAATGATGTTCGAGTTAACATCAAAGCTTGGGTTACAGCAAGAACATTCATCACCTTACTACCCCCAAGCCAATGGGCAGGTGGAAGTTGTTAACAAAACGCTTAAGACAATGCTACAATGAACCATCAACTCAACCAAATCCAACTAGCATTTGATGTTATACTCGGCATTATGGGCTTACCGAACATCAGTTAAGACTACAACCGATTTCTCACCTTTCCAACTCATTTACAGGTTGGAGGCACTCTTTCCCATCGAATGTCAGATTCCATCTCTGAAATTGGCAGTACAGTTATTGCCAGACACTTCTCCACTTGAAGAACGGTTAGTACACCTAGAGCAGCTTGATGAACAGCATCATGATGCGGCACTAGCCAATGAAGCTCATAAACATAAGGTTAAGTGTCAATATGATAGGTTAAGTGTCAATATGATAGTGTCTGAGGGCGACCTTGTCCTGGTTTACGACCAAGATAAGGACCCCCTGGGGGCAGGAAAGTTTAAACCCATGTGGTTCAGACCCTTCACTGTTAAGGAGATGTTACAAAAGGGCGCTTATCATTTGGTCGATTTTGAAGGGAATGCTTTGGCGGAGCCTAAGAATGGGCTCTACCTCAAGAAGTATTACTCATAGAATGGTCACTATGGGTAACTTTTTGTAACATATGTATAGTCTTTGTGCTATTACTTTCTTTCGTTTCTTTTGAAAAACGTGTCATGGACGTGTCATTAATGTTATATTTCGTCACTATGGCAGATGTCAAGTGAGTCCGAGGTGTTCATTGGATATGCAGATGGTGCAAGTCGACACACGTGGAGGCTTGCCTCCGCATCTTGGGTAATCTTTATGCCACAGGGTCAGTTGTTATCTTCTGGAGGGATATGCTTAGGTGACACCACAAACAATGTTGCTGAGTATAGCGCAGTTATTGAGTTGCTTCGTGATGCTTTGTCATTGGGTATTTCTCATCTCCGGGTCTATCTAGACGCTCAATTGGTTGTGTCGCAGCTAAACAGAATATACCATGTGCACGATCCTACTTTACACCGACGATTCCTTAGGGTACGTCTCTTGGAACGCAACTTTGATTATATTACATATTTTCATGTTCCTAGGAGTCTAAATCAAATCACGGATACTCTAGCTAATCACATTTTAGATTGGCATCTTGCTCACACATAAAGAAGATCATGATCATACACATGTAAATACATTTTTGTACACACCATCCATAAGACACAAAAAAGAAATAAAAACCATATATAAATATCATAAAATCCTCAGAGTACATAGATGGGCGCAAGCGCCTCAAAAAGTGGGAACCATAACGAGTCATTGGGGCTTATGCCCTCAAAAAATATATATACATATCGGTGCTCAAGGAACATCAAAGTCTACAATTCTGTTCAGGGCCTATGGGCCCTGTTATAATCATGTATAGCTCGGCCCAAATGCCTAAACAGTTGGACCCATGTCCGAGGTAACCCCACCATATGAGTCTGCATGGAGGGCAGCATGTCCTCTATCTCAGCCATGGGAACTGTGCGAGTGAGCTCAATAAAGTTCCACTCAATCCACCTAAGAGCCCTCTCGGCATCTCCTGCTGGAGGGTTCCCTGCTACTTCTACCCCTCTGGCGGCGGCAGCTGCGGCCTCTGGCCGTGGGCGACGCCTGTTCCGTGAAAAATCAACATGTCGCACGGGTCCCACATCTGCACGCAACACAATGTTCACCCATCAAAAACTCTGTTATACAAAAAACATGATATATATATAAAAAGACATAAAAATTACATATGCAAACAAAAAAACTGTACAGGCGGAGACTTACCCATCTCCCCTCGCTCCTCACCAGGAGGCATCGGTATCGCTGGATCTCTGGAAAAGTCGATCCCCGCGTATGGGTAGTCCTCGATAGCGGGGATCTGCCGTGACAACCAAGAAAAAAAGTCATCGTTGAAGGCCTCTATGGTCCTTCCACCACCCTGTCATGGCAGTAATGTTTCCCATCTACATACTGCGGGGAAAGTCGCCATATGTCCTCGTACTATCAGTTGAGGACTGAAAAATGGAACTCTCTCAAAGAAAAATGAACACAGGATAGTCCTGAATCGGAAGTTCATGTGTGTCCGCTGCCTGCAAGCTATCAGCTGACCTATCATGCTTGCCAGTAGTGTGGTACTCCAGTCAAAAATTTGTGCATTCATGCACTGAATTGCACAGTTCATCTGTGCTCGCGACGCCTGATGTAAGACTACGGAGCCGGTAATTCACCCAATAAGCGATAAGATAGTCTGAAGAGTAAGGCTGGTGACACTACTAACCGGTATCGAGGAAGTCCTCTGATTGGTCCCATCCATGCAATATTCCTCTATCAACTCCGAGACTTTGCTCTGCCCCGCAGGAAACGTCTGCAAGTTAACGGGTTCCCCTCTCCTTGAGAGGCCTATCAAAAAATAGATATCCTCAATGGTGGGCACCAAGGATTGTCCCTCTATCATAAATGCCTCTGCATCTGGGTGCCAATAGTCAACCAAGGCATTCAGTAGCCTGGGTTGAGCGCGCATGAATGGACACAAGAAAAACTTCACCAAACCACACTGTGACAGCATGACCATCACATTCAGATCTACAACCACTCCCTCATTGGCAGCCTCATGCTCTCTCTCTCTCCAATGAACATACATCCTGCAAAAGTCACAAAGCAAAAAATGAGAGTTTAGATCTTGCCCAAGTCCATTTCCCATTGTGCGGGGGTAACTCGCGGGCTGTCGAGGCGACAGTCGCAGGTACCCACGCGCAGTTTTGACTCTGCGCGCAGGTACCCGCGGGCTATCTCTAGATAGCCCGTGGGTTAATAGGGCCGACCTCTTAGAGGTCGACGACCACCCCCCAAAAATGCTCAAAATTAATAAATGACATAGTGAAATGCAAGATGAGGGAGTTTGTACTTACTTGGTCCAAGCAGAAGTTCATTTCGTCCACTGTAGCTCTCGGAATCACGATCTCTGGAAAAGGGGGACTTTTGGCTCCAGAGTCAATTTCCAAATCAGCAATGGTGATAATGAGTTGCCAGCTTCTATTTATAGACTTTTTGGCCTCTTTTTGTCACTTTTTGGGGCCCTTATATCAGTTTCTTTATACCAAAAACCATTTTGAGTGGTTCGGGAGTGATGTGGGAGGGACTTGATCAAGTATTGGGATGTTTTTCATTGAGTTTCAGAAAATAAAAAAAATGCACATAAGGACGGTCCATAATTTTTTTTTCAAAAATCAACCTGAGCATATAGGGTAGGATTTCATCCCCATTGTTGCATCTCGGTGCCTTTTTTTCTTATGATATAGGATCGATCCCATCCGGTTGTGACATGGAACCGTCATATCTTCTCTAGAAGTGTCGCAACTTGGTGGTAGAGCTTACCCAAACATGGATCCCCTAGGTAGTTCCTGGTTGCATTATGGTGTCCATGTCATTTCTGACAACATAGTAGGCTCGAGAGTCCGCATAGTCTTTCCTGAATATGAGTTTGAGCCTCATTTGCATGGGTCTTTTTCACTCTTTGTCTTACCCTCTGGACTCCCAAAACATAACGGGTCTCCTTTTAAGCCCTTTTTAGACCCTCTAAACATGAAAAGATTGTCGAGCGATCTTGTGACCTTTCACGCTCGTTAAACTGAAATTTGAAATCACGTCTGTCCGGTGGTAGTTTACCCCTTTTTCGGTCCGGATGGTCAACTACACGAAAAAAGGAATACTCTATCGAATTCTGATTCTTTAAAAAAGTATCCTCAGGTATAATTTTATCCCTTTTTCGGGCCTGAGGGACTAAATTTACGAAAAAGAAACCCCCCCAGAGTCCATAGTTAAGCTCTTTTCAGACTCCCTAAAATTGAAAAGATCGCCGAGTGATCTTATTCTTTCATACTCGTTAAACTGGTCCAGAAGAACATTCCTGATGGAGTCCATAGTTAAGATTTTTTCAGACTCCTTAAAAGTGAAAAAATAGCTGAGTGATCTTGTCCTTTTCACACTCGTTAAAATGGTTTTGAATTGACGTCCCGTCGGTGCTAGTTTACCCCTTTTTCGAGCCGACTGGACTATTGACAAAAAAGGTACCCCAATGGATTTTCCTTTTATGCTTTTTCAGACTCTCTAAACATGAAAAAATCACCGAGATTCCCTTCTTTGGGCTCGTTAAACTTACATCGAAGGACGTTACCATTGTGTGTTCTATCAACCGCATTTGCATGCCTTACCCATCAGTCTAGTAATAGTTTGCGTCTGCGTCTTAACACCTTTGGCCACTGGAGGATTTTTCC
>ML821132.1:181125-216478 GCA_009831015.1 Picea engelmannii
CCATTGAATCCATCTTAGTATCCAACTTGGATTCCATTGAATCCATCTTAGCTTGTAGTTCATTTATGTCCCTACGCATTTCTTCACCTTCATCAAGAGTCCAAGTAGGATTTTCCGGAGGCTTATTTGGTGTAGAAGCTCCCCTTTTGGGTGGCATGTTGGCCAAGTATCACTTTTGAACCTTGATTTTGAGGTGGTTCTGCTAGACAATATTTCTTCTGTTGTATATCCCAATTTTTGGACCTTATGGGTATGAAAATTTATCTTATGTATTTCTATGATATTTCTTCCCTTCAATGCCACAGGTCTGATCAAAATTGGATGTGCCAAGTGGAATTTACGATAACTTCCCCACAACTTGCTGATTTTTGTCCTTTCCAGGAGATCTCACTTGTATAGTGTTCCCCGCACAAAATAATTGATATAAAATTCTGAAACTCGCACCCAAAATACTAAAGACTATCCACAATCCAATGCAACCAGTCCCACACAATTTGGATACTCTAGGAAGAAGTTATGATTGTTTTACCTGGAACACCTTCTTGAGACTAGCCAATAGGACTAGTCATATACCCTATCTTACACAGGGTGTATATACAAATTTAAGAATGCCCATAATCTGAACTTTTTACCACCGATAAATCACTAATTTCTATAAATTGCCTCTGGAGTTCAAGGTTTGAAACGTTACATAAATGTTTTTATAGAGAAAATTATGCAAAGACTCATTTCAGGATGATTCCAGAACCCTATCTTGTACAGGCTATATATCCGAAAGTATAAGGCCTCAAGAGCTAAATTTGGAATCCAACGTACCTTGATCTGTCTTCTAAATACCCTCCAAGCCGTTCCTTCTGAAACATTGTAGAAAAAAAGTTATAGCGAAAATTCCATGGTGTCTCATATGTAGTAGCGAAACCCCAAGACCTTGAGCTTTGATACCATATGTTAAGAACCAAACATCGATATAGAATAGAAAAACCTTAGGAAAAGTACTCAACTCCTTGAAAAAGAGATAATTTCATATAATAAGCCTCTTCGAGGGGGCAACCTCCTTTTACCCCACTTAAATGTTCAAGTACATGATGATTCAAAATGAAAATGTCTCCTTGGTATATATAGGAGAGTAGGAGGTATAATTACAACTAATGGCCTAAAGCCGACATAAATAAAATAACATTACTAATATAATATGCCCCAATTAAGGGGTAATGGGCCATTATTAGGGCTTAAAATTCTTTGGCCGCAACCATAGATACTCTAGGAGAGGAAACCGATATGTTGTACAAAGTATTTTGGAAGAAGTATAGTGAATCTTTAGCTTCCTCGGGAGACAAGAAGACTGAAAAAGGTGGAAATGGGATACGGGGGCTTGGTTCCTATGACTTGCAAGAGATGTAAACGAGGGAACCCATAGGTGTGGAATCCAAGTATATGGTATACTCTTTGAGACTTAGTGGGTTCGGAAAATCTACCTGAAGAGTTATGGGAGTATCAATCGATGCAATCTTTACAAGGGATTTTCACCTTCATTTACACAGGGGGTAGTTGTATGAGTTTCAGATTTAATTTTTGGGAAAGATAAATTTGGGTTTAGGGTCTTGGCCTCGACTATATTCATTTCTTCGGAGAGGGTTTTGATGAGAGCTCCTTGTGAAGTCACTACTTCGAGTGGGATATTGGCCTTAGGTTGTGTGTGTATAAGATGGTATACCGTAGTAGTTGGCTTAAGGGAACCTCTTGATTTTAGTATTTTTTTGGGATCGAGAACAGGCGTGGTTTGTTTACCATTTGGATTTTGTCTAGTTTTCCTTTGACCAGATGCCATATTACTTAATGTGGAGTCACCAAGTGAATAATAAAAACGTAGAATTTAGAAGGTGTTCACTCTTTGTTCACTATCAAAAAATAAAAACTTGCAAATGTCCTTTTCCTAGGGAAAATGATTTCGTATCTCTGTCCCCGACAACGACGACAAAACGATGTTGTTCCAAAGTCTGTACTTGAGGATATAAAGTACCAAGACTAGGCATCCAAAAAGTGTGAAATATGTAAAAGGATAAAACAACTAGGAAAATAAGCTAAGGGTGGTTTTAGATTTCTCTTGGTCTAACTTCTAACTATTCCTAAGTGTTTATATCCCATCCAATGGATTCCCATGAACGTTCAAGTTCAGCCTGGGTAGTAGCGCTTTTTAGAATTGTATCGAAAAGGTTTAAAGCGAGGTTGGTTTGATCTGAGAGACTGGGTTCTATGTTGGGCTATCGTGCCACAGGGACAGTCATAAAGGAACAAGGTTTTTTATAAGGTGTTGGTTGCAGTTTCACCTTTAGATTATACAAGAAAGAGTCCCAAAATTGAATTAATAGAATAACCAAACCAAAGGTCACTTTCCTTAACTGAGTTAAAGTTTAAAGCCATGCATGAAGCGAGAGAAAACATAGATCTATTGAAAAATGTGAGGCATCAATCAAGGAAGAATCTCACCTTGTAACAGAAGAAGAAAATGAGCAAGAGAAAACTCTAATGAGGCATACGATATAGAAATTTAAACGATTCATAGGTCTTGTACCTGCTAATAGCCGATACAAAGGAAAAGTTGTAAACGATTAGATAACTGAAATAAATGACCACCACATTAGCGGTTGTACTAAATTGTAGCTAAGCGTTCATTAAAGACACATATGAGAAATGATGTGAAATCCGAAATAACAAAAGAAACACATAACCCAGTCTTGAAGGAAAATGTAGTCTTCGATCTGCCTTGTATTAATTCTGGCGAAAAATTATTCTCTGGTACAATAGGCCCAAAGGAAAAAATCCATTGTACCTCCTTTCAAAATTATACTTATACAAAATTTTAAAATGCTTTGAATTCTAATCATTCTACAAATTTCTGTTACAAATGGAAAATGAAGCGTTTCACTTCCTTGTCTCTTGTATTCTTCCACATGGGTAGGGTGTTTTCTTTTCTTGTTCTCTGGCTCCAAAAATGGGATGGGATAAGCATCTATCACTACATGCCTCCAAAAGTCTTCCATTTCCCTTGCTCGATACAAATAACACACTTTTCCACTAATCGGGCTATCAGATTGGAAGGTTCGGCTTGACTATTCGACTCGAAAGTGTAACAATTCTTTTCCAACTGTGGAAATATTTTTCCTACTTGTTGGTCTTCGGTGATGATAGACCACAATTTCAAGATTGGTCTTATCAACCATTTATCCACTTGGGTGATATTGACCTGACTTACCTAGGATAGTTCAATTTTTCCCTTTTCCCCATTTTCCTTGATATCTAGCAGATGTTTGGCGATGTTAATTTTGCCCAGTGTTCCAGTACTACTTTCTTTATCGAGATCTAACAAATTTTTATTTATGAAGATGAATGTCTCTTCATAAGAATCTCTCATTTCTTTAGATCTTTTTCTGCTCTTCGATAAATTATTTCCCCATGCTTTCAGTAAGATGTTACCTCTGGTTTTCTCTGAGATAGACAACCTAGAACTGATGGCCACCTCTTCTTTCATTGTTGCTATAACAGTTTCCTGGAAAGAAACTTGAGCTACTGCAACTTCTCTTTCTCTTGAGGAGATATCCTTTAATGATTGTTCTATCATATGAAAATGATTTTGTATGGTTTCTACTTTGGAAAGTAGATCCTATTGAGCTAATTCTACCTTATTTCGTATTTTTGTGGCTTCATGTTGGAATATTGTTATGTCTATGACCCAGTTTTCAACAGAAATTAATTTAGACTGCATCGGTTTTATTTGATCCTCCTATTGACTTACCTGCGTTTGGCTTATTTGTGTTGATTGATGCATATTATCAAGTTCGGATTTAAGTCTCTTGATTTCCTATTACTCAGTCACTCTGTGTTGCTCGAAACCTTTGTTTGCTTCATCCCTGGAATTCGCCTCTGTCGTTGCTAACCGGGCCTCCAATTTGTTGATCAATAGGTTCTTCTGTTTCAACCGTGCCTTCAAAGTTTCGACTGAATATTGGTTGGTTGTTGCGTAAGTCCCCAATGTTCCTGCTATCTCATTGGAAAATTCTTCCTCTTTCGAGGCTTCTCCATCTGCTAGGATTTTGTATTTTTTAGCTATTGCGCCCATTCTTTGGTATGTTTCTTGCTTTACCACAACCTTCCTTTTCTTACTGAAGAAGAATTAATTAGGAGGCAACTCTTCTATAGATATAGTTGTCAGGTACTCCTTTAATATCCACTCTATATCAAGGTTCCCCTTTGTGAATTGTAAGGGAGTGATGAATGTAATGGGGCTACTGATTTCCTTGGTAACTATCTCTGGGTTTCCTTCTTCTTGGTTGGAGATCTCTTATTCCTGATTCGAGATCTTAGTTTTCTCTTTCTCGTCCTGAGTCTCTTGTTTTCTAGGGTTCATGCCCATTGAAATTTTATCTTCTACTTACTATGTACCTGGAGGTTGTGAGTCTCTGCCCTGTAAAACTTTGGTGAGGCAACCTCTCCTGTGCTCTTGGAATTTATAAAAATCAACAATATCGTCGGGTAGCAGAGCTTGAACCCAGCTTCAAACATCTGAGTAGGACCTCGCACCTCGGAAGAATTCATCATGAGGTGAGTCTTCATGTTCATATCTCTTCAGCCCACAACTTGCCAAGTGATTACTCACAACCTTATTAGGCTCGTGTTTCTTAAACTCAATGTCTACCAATTTCATTTCCTCCAAGGCTGTAGCCTCCACTTTGGCATGGCCAAAATCCAATAAAGAATATGTACCAATGTAAATGGGGAAGGTTGGCCATACCTTCTTCGATACTCCTTTGAGCTCCTTGCTTATCCCACTGAGCACACTTTTCCTGGTGATCTCATGACATACTAGCTTGTTTGGTAAGAATAGAGACAGAGCATATGGGGGGACAGAGGTGACAAAAACCCTAATATACAAAAATTATGCTTCTATATACCAATCTTCCAAGCTGCTCAGGTTGGCCATGATGTTATTTGAAATCCTGGGAGGTAGATGGCCAAAGATAGAGACATGCATTGGTACCATTACAATGTTGAAAATCTCGTAGAAGAATTCTTTGGCCTTATATTCCTAGAGTTTCGAGTGGTAGACATGAATAGGCTCAGCATTAGTTGGAGTCCAACTCCAACTCATTAATGGGAAAGGTGTCATGAATAAAATAGCATCCATGATGTAATTGGACATGAAGAATGAGGACTCTTTCCCACTCACCTTTTGTGCTCGATATTCTATAATTCGACTGGCTAGACTGACTGACAACAATTTGGCCCAGTCAAAAGAGAATCCCTCTGCTACTGTGTGAATAAGTGGTACCCATGGGAGAAATAAGTGAGAGATGTCCTCTTTCCCATATAGTCTACAAACCATCATTGTTATATATATGAATTGTGGCATGAACGATGAGATTGAATAAATTCCATTAGTATTGGCTCTGAATTTCGCGGGGTGTGAAACCCAGTCTTTGATTAGATCAGATAAGATTTTCCCAAACTGCTCTCATTCCTTCTTTTTGAAACCCTCCAAGAATACAAAATTTTGTGTAAGGTTTGGTGTGGGAGACAATTTATACATTTCCTGTAAATGCTCTGGTTTGAATGTCCCAAATGCCACCATATGCTCGTTGAAAATTGTCCTAGTTGAGATGTCTACATGGTCCAATGCCCATATGATCATATCATAATAGGGAAAAATTCGTGGCCTTGCTGCTATATTGTGGTATATTGTGTATTTGGTGGACAATTCGTATTTCTCATTATCGTTGGAATCATCTGGACAATTTATCAGCTCGGATTGCAGAATGTCGAAGACATATGTCCATGTTTTGACAGTATTGATACTTCTAGGCGATGTATAAGAAATTATAATTTAACCTTTCCCTGCACTCTTGGAAGCTTCCTTGGACACTTTTCATGGAGCCATGATATATAATCTTGCAAATGGAACCCCTATCATAGAAAGTGAAAACACAGACAAAGGTTATCTTGGTGAACTTGGCTCTGTGCAAATTAGAAAGAAATCTAAGATAATGAATGAAACCTTTTCTCTTTGAGCACTTAAGTCTGTGCGAGTCCTTGTTGATAAAATGTTTAAATCATTTAATAGAAATATTTAGAAATAAAACAGGATCCTACCATCAGTCACCTCACTAGAATTCTTAATAAATGCCACAAATGTTTGATAATTCGTAATTCAGGAGGATTGCGGCAACCTTTAAAACTTGGTCTATAGGTCGTACGGGTTGAAGTTCGTTTAAGGTGTTAATCAATCTAGTTCAAACTTTTATTAAGTGCGTTTAGTCCTTAATCCCTTTTTCAGAGTTCGCATTATCGTATGATTTTACTCCTAGTCATTGAATTCGCTAAGTCGGAATTCGTGATATTGCGATTTGGTTGATTAATTGTGATTTGACTTAAGATTTTAATTAACCATGATTAATTAACAAAAATCATGACTTTGGGGATCGGATTTACAAATGTGCTTTTTCTGGGGTAACAACCGTCGAGTTGCAAAATCGCGATGAAGATTAAATATGGCTTAAAAGTCATTATTGTTGCTATAAACCAATTTTAACTTAAACTAATATCGCAACTTCGTGTGTTGGACCTTCGAAGGGTTTTCGAGGTGTGACTCCAAAAATGAAAGAGCACGATGTATCAAAGGTGATAATCTGTGTTTAAAGGTTAAAAAAATGTGATTAAACTTAAGCCAACTTTTCCACTTCGTGTGTCGGGATATCGAGGGTTCAGATATGTATAACCATGATATACATGAAATCACAAAATATGACTTTTTAGGCTTAGGTGTATCGTCTCAATACTTATAAAAAGGAAGCTCTTACCTTTGATGACGAGATTATTCAGAAAAATACAAGTGTTCCAACACTAGGGTGATTTGTGCCCAAAATTTCGTAAAGGGTTGAAATATACATGAATCTTTAGAAATTATGCAGAGACACTAACTAAAATACAAAAATGAGTACTAAATACCCACGTCCATGAACCTCATGATGTAGTATCTTGTATAACCACATGACACATAGGCTATTTGTTAGTTGTATTTCCATTGTGAATAACTGCAGAAATCATCTGAGAATATAAGGTGATATTACTAAATAATAATTAAATAAATAAAATAGACATATCCACATGTATGGGACTCTAGAAAGTATAAAATGGAATACCTCATTGAGAAAAATATTGATTTTTATTTTACACTGAAATTTATGCAACTATGCCCACATGGAAAACGAGCTTCACTCAAATTTGCACCCGGGTCTTTACACACATGTAATTTAAGTTATTCAAGTTTCCATGGGAGTCTTAGATAATTTTACACTTGTCTACGTATTTAGATTTTCTTTTGAAAACATAAAAGTGGCTATTGTGTAAAAGAGGAAAGGTATACCTTGTAAATCGAGAGACCAAAACAATAGAAAGTCACCTAATGGAAATGCACACTCTTGTATGGTTTTGGTAATTTAAAAGTTACAAGCTACAAGACTATGACTTTGTTGAAAACCCTGAATAATGCATACTAAGTTGATTTGTACCCATAATTTAATAAAGGGTTGAAATATATATGAACCTTTGGAAATTGTTCAGAGACACTAACAAAAATGGAAAAATGAGTACTAACTAGCTATGTCCATGAGGTTGATGAGGTAGGAGCTTGTACAATCACATCACGGATAGGTTAGTTTTTAGCTACATTTCCATTGAGAAGATCTGCATAAATCATCAAATAATACAAGATGATATGACAGAATAATAATTAAATAAACAAATAGACATATCAATATGTACGAGACTAGAAATAGTAAAACAAAATACTCGATTGAGAAAAAAACTTGTTTTTATTTTCAACTAATTTTTTTGCATTTGTGAATAAATGCACACCAGCATTCACCAAAATGCACATTAAGTTATTTTCATGCCTCTAATTTCATTGATTCAAGTTTATGAGGGTGTCTTAGATAATTTTACACCTGTCTGCATATTTATAATTTCATTTGAAAACATAAAAGTGGTGTTGTGTAAAATAGGTAAAGTCTACCTTCTAAATGGAGAGACTAAGATAGTAGAAAGTCACTTGATGTAAATCCACGCCCATGTATGGTTTTGGTAATTTGCAACTTACAAGTTATAGGATTGTGGCTTTTTTATAATCCCTAAAGAATGCATAATAAGGTGATTTGTGCCTAGAATTTGGTAAAGAATTGAAATATACATGAAACTTTGGCAACTGTGCATAAACGCTAACTAAAATGGAAAAATGAGTACTAACTACCCTCACACATGATCTCGATGAAACATGATATTTTACAGGCACAACACACATAGGCCAGTTGTTAGTTTCATTTGCATTGCGAAAACTTGCAAAAACCATCAGAGAATACAAGGTGATATGAATAGATAATAATTAAATAAATAAATAGACACATCAACATCTACGAGACTCTATAAATTATAAAATCAAATACTTCATTGAGAAAAATACGTTTTCTTATTTTAAAGTATAATTTATGCATTTGTGCAAAAAGGCATGCCATAATTCACTAAAATGCACGCCCATGTCTTTACATGCCTGCAATTTCAGTGATTCAAGTTTTTGAGGCTGTCTTAGATAATTATACACATGTCTACATATTAGACTTTCATTTTCAAACATAAAAGGGGCTTCTATTGTTATCCCCATTTTGGGGATAAATAAGGAGGTCATTTCTTTAGGCCCACAGGTTGCCGATATGGAGTGTCGAGAGACTACATGACTAGTAGTGTCCAGTTTCACATATGCATACCCTTCTCATTGTTTGAAAACACATGTATTCCAACAGAGGACAAATACCTTCAATAACCACTCACACAACCATATCAAAGATCAACACATCGATTTCATAAGTGATTTTAGGGGCTAACTTTCGCTCATGGGCTAATTTTCCATGGTTTTTCCCAAAAAAAGATTCGCTATTCTAAAAATAATTCACCCAAATTCTATAGGATAAAATTATTTTAACTTAAAAATCGTCAAAATTTTATACAAACTATATAAAATCCTTAGAAATTTGAATTTTTTTACAAAAATATCGCCAAACATTATAGTTGGCATATGAAGGATTAGTAAGATTCGCCAAGGTTTCTACATTTTAAAATAAATTTCCATCCTTAAAATCATCCCTTATCGTTTTTGTGATGTGGTAAAACCCCTATGGGGAAACATCCACGAACCCATCCAACACGACAACTTGGAGCAGTTTATTAATACAAAAGAAAAAGATTACAGAGACATTTTACAAGAGAGTTTCTCACAATCGATCATCGGAAAATGACCCTCCATGCTCTTTAAATAGATATCATGGACCAATCGGGTACTAAGCCACAAATCAATGGCCATTAAGATCGAGGAGAATATGAACTATCAGATCACACTATATTGGGAACATATCGTGACCATCAAATTTCCTAACTACAAATGCATACTAGTGCATACTAAAGAAACACACTAAGAAATACACTTTTACCTAATGACACATTAGACCAAGTAGATCTTAACTAACTCCTAAGTGGCTAAATATCCTAACATTCCCCCTTAAGAACAACTTGGGATAGGATTGAAGGATTTACAATAATGAAACAATAGGAGAAGTAAGGAGGAATTAGAACCTATCCCCCCTTAATGAAAACTTCCTAAAATCCTAACATAGATCAAAGTTTCGAAAACTTTGCTTCTGTAAGAGACCTTGTGAAAATGTCTGCAACTTGATCTTATATAGGGAAAAAAGAGCACTTCAATAACTTGATCATGAATGAGATTTCTGATGAAGTGCATGTGTAGCTCGATGTGTTTTCTATGCTGATGTTAAACTGGGTCTTTGGTGATATTGATGGAACTTTTATTGTCGCACCAAAAGATGGTTGGATGCTGTTGTTGGAATCCAAACTATGAAAGGATATGTCAAAGACACAAATATTCCTAACTTTCATTTATCGTTGCTAAGTACTTTGTTTCTGCTGAAGAAAGTACAATAGCCTCTTGTTTCTTACAAGCCCGAGTGACAGGTCTTGATCCAAGGATAAAAACATAATGTGCAGTAGAATTATGATCATCAGGGTTGCCAGCCCAATCTGAATCGGTGAAACCAACCAATAAAGTAGTCCTCCTGAAATTTAATGTATCTCGAACTGAATTGTACCACAAATATAGTTAAGTATCCTTTTATCTTCTTTCCAATGGCTTTCATGGGGTGTTTTCATATACCAAGCAACAAGACCAACAACAAATCAAAGATCAGGATGGGTATGAATCAAGTATAAGAGGCCACCAACTAACTAATAGTACAGAGTGGTGTCAACTTTGGGAGAAGTAAAGGTGGCAATAAGATTGACTCCATACTAGAAGGGGAAGGGGTTGGTTTAAAATCATCCATGTGAAAGCAACGAAGAAGGTCACAAGCATACTTATATTGGGAAATAAAAATTCCTTCATCAGTTTTCAAAACTTGAAGGCCAAGGAAATAGTGAAAAAATCCTAAGTTGGTCACTTCAAATTTCTTCTTAAGAATCGTTTTCACATGATCTAAAAGTTTTGATTCAGTACCAGTAAGGATAAGGTAATAAACATAAAGGAAAAGGATTATGAGATGGATTTCTACTTTATTGGTATAGACATTAGGATCATAATGATATCTAGAGAATCCAGTGTCAATAAGAAAGTTGTCCATTTTGGCATACCAATCTCCGAGAGCTTACTTAAGACCATAAAGAGATTTCTTAAGGATGAAAACAAGGCTAGAGTCATTCTGAACATATCGAGGAAGTTGTTTCATGTAGATTTCTTCTTGCAAATATCTGTGTAATAAGGTGTATTTAACATCCATCTGATGGACCTACCATTTATGTGAGGCAACAAGGGAAAGAACAAGGAAGATGGAATTCATTTTAGCTACAGGGTTAAAGGTTTCATTATAGTCAATTCCTTCAACTTGGGAAAATCCTTTGGAAACTAACCGAGCTTTGTGTCATTCAACACTTCCATTTTTTTCATACTTAGTTCTATAAACCCATTTACATATGACAAGTTTTCTTCCTTTTGGAAGAGGTACGAGATCCCAAGTATCGTTTTCCATTAAAGAACAATATTCTTCATTCATTGTTGTATCCCAATCTGGATGACCTGAAGATTTTGCAAATGTCTTTGGATCATGAGTCTCTAAAACTTGAGCCAAAATAGAAGAGGCTCATTGGAACTATGAACCTGTTCGACGTTGATCTAAAGGATCACTGACAAGACCACTAGTTTCTTCTCGTGTTGAACAAATCCATCTAGGAAGCGGTGGAACTGGTGTTGGTTCAGGTTCAAAGGACTCATCTAGAAGAAGGTGAGAAGTAGGAGGTGGATTTTCATCCTCACTATCATCAGGTGAAGAAGAAACCAAAATAGGAACAAAGGAAGGCACAAACACCAAAGATGGCTTGTAGGCCAAAGAAGGAATAATCTTCGAATTAGGCTTGCGGGACAAGAGATTTTCATCAAATTTAACATCTCTTCTAATAATAATTTCATTACAATGTAGTTGAAGTAGTCTATAACCTTTGACATCTTCAGAATAACCAACACATATACACTTCTCACTTTTAGTCTGCAATGCTTTCCTTTTCTCATTAGGAATGTGAGCCCATGCTATGCTAGAAAATACATGGAAGTGACTTACATCTGGTTTAATTTTAGTCCAAGATTCTTCCAGTTTTATGTTTTTAAGAGCCTTTGTGGGAGTGTAATTTACTATGTAATTTTCACAGGTGATTGCTTCCACCCAATACTTAAGACATAATCCCTTATATTCGATCATACAGTTAGCGATTTCTTTTAATGTGTGGTTCTTTCTCTCAGAAACACCATTTTGTTGTGGTGTATATGGAATAGTTTTTTTCATTTGGATTCTCTGTGTAGTGCAGTAACTTGTAAAATGATTTTTCACATATTCAGCTCCATTATATATTCTTAACCTTTTCATTTTATGTCCATATTTCGTTTCTACAAGGGCCTTGTAGGCCAAAACCTTGTCAAAAACTTCGCTCTTAAGTTTTAAGAAGTAAACCCAAGTACGTCTGGAAAAGTCATCAGTGAAAGTTAAGAAATACTTGCACCCAGAAAAAGAAGTAGTAGAAAGTGGACCACACAAGAGAGATACTAAAGAAACACACTTTTACCTAATGACACATTATACCAAGTAGATATTAACTAACTCCTAAGTGTCTAAATATCCAAACACTCACCACCACACAGGTCAAGATTTTACAGATGGCATCCACTAGACCTGTTGGCTTCTAGATGGAAATGGGCCTTTCTCCATGAGGTACAAGTCATGCATTATGGTGAGTGTCATTTCAATATTTGAGGCATTTGATTATGTTGTCTTAGGGTGAGTACATAGAGAATGTGTTGGAGAGGTTTAGAATGCATAATGAAAAACCAGTTAGTACACCTTTGGCCAACCATTTCAAATTAACTAAGAAAATGTGCCCCAAGACACGGGAGGAGATAGAATACATGTATAGGATCCCTTATTCATCATCATTTGGAAACTTGATGTATGTGATGGTTTTCACAGTACCATATATTGCACATGCAGTGGGAGCTATGAGCAGGTATATGGAAAATCTAGGTAAAGAACATTGGGAGGCAGTGAAGTGGATTCTCAAGTATATGAGAGGTACTGCTACTCATGCATTATGTTTTAGAGGTTCATATGAAGTTCTATAGGGATATTTTAATTCATATATCGTAGGTGATAAAGAATGCAAGAGGAGAACCACAAGGTATGTTTTTACCGTATGTGGAATAACAATAAGTTGGATTTCAAAACTATAAAAGGTTGTTTCACTTTTGAAAACAAAAGCAAAGTATGTTGTTGCTACAATGTCTAGTAAATTAATGATTTGGTTACAAAGGTTTATGGAGGAATTAGAAAAGAAGCAGGAGAATAGCAGGTTGTACTATGATAGTGAGAGTGCCATCCATCTTGAAAATAAATCAGCCTTTCATTCAAAGACTAAGAATATGCAAATCAAGTACCATTTCATATGATCTGTCTTGGAATATGGACATTTGAAGTTGGAAAAGATACATACTAGCTCGAATCCTACAAACATTTTAACAAAGGGAGTAACTAGGAAGAAACTGAGTTCCTCTATTTTAGTTGGCTTCAAGCATGAAGGTAAGGATAAAAAAAATTCCAGGTCCAAGGTGGAGTATAGTACATCAGGTACAACAATACTGGAATTGTTTTGATCAGTCTCCAAGAGGGATATTGTTGGTTGTGGAGCCTGGTTATCTTCATGATTCAAAGATTTGTTTTAGTTGTTCTTGGTGTTAATACTGAGAGGGGGGTGAATCAATATCAAGTGAAATTTAAAATATTTTCCAAATTATACTTCAACTAGATTATATATTCAATTATATCCAATGAGAAATGAACAATAGTAGAAGAGTTACACCAATACGCCACAATACACCATGCACAATATATGAGAAATAACTAATAGTTATTGTTCAAGGGAAGTAATGACTTCCAAAGGTAGCTACATATTCCAAATATAAAGGGAGGGATACAACTCCCAAAGGAACATACAATCCTCCAATATCAAGAGAGGGTTTACCTCTCCATCCTTGCCCATTACTTCCACCCAATAATATATGAGAGATAACAAAACTTTACATTAAATTATCACCATCAACCAACCATCACATAAAACTTGATAATGCTTCATGAGACTTCTTCAACTTCTGCAATTCCTTACTTCTTGTAATAATTTGATCCTTTTGATAATATTACTCAATGTATTCTCTAAAACTCCAATTTTCACTCCTTGATTCCTCCCAAAAAGGAGTTATAGAGAAAATGGTAGAGCTTATTCAATTATGGTTTATTCAGGAGAGTGAGCTTGTAAAGACTTCCCCGTATTCAATATTTAACATCAGATTCTAAAATTCACACACAAGAAAATACAACCCATACTATTTCCAATTAAATTGGTCTCACTTCATTTGTATTCTCTATGAATAATCTATGATTTTTTTTCCCGAAACACTTGTTTATGGCTAGCTTCCAGACTAGTCAAAAACCCTATCTTCCATAGAGTGTATCTTTGAAATTATAACGAATTAAGAGATGAAAGTTTTACCACATGTACCTGAATATGTATTCTCCATACCATATCAATTTCACCATCTGAATCATTATAGAAAAAAAATTATAGAGAAAATGGTAATATGACCTGTAAATAACATACCTTAGAACACATCACCAAAAGACTTCATCCTCCCTTGAAATCCGACCTTCTTTACTTCATATTTCCTATGAAATTTGAATTGTGTATGTTTGAAATGAGTGTATAATGTTATGTATTTATACCCTTTGTGTCACTTCCTTTTAACATTAGGGTTGACTGATACTTTCTTATTTTGTAATTCATTTCTTTAATTATCTTCAGGGCTGACTTGTACTTCCTTCTTCAATTCACTTTGTCATCTTCAAAAGTTCATTTCTCCTCAACCATGAGTATCCACATGATGTTACACCTACCACCGGAAACACGATGTATACTATCCATCCATGGGTGTTGTATCTTCATGTGCATTATCCTTCATGTCCAAATACCTTCATCAATATTGCAATCTAAAACCAATGACTAAGGATGACATCAATGACAACAACCAATATTCCAAAAATCACCCCCTTTTTCAATGATGGCAACACTCATGCTCCCCTTGTCAGCAAGATCCCAATTTATCTCCCCCTTTCACATCAATGGAAAAGGGTGGGGTTTCCCCCCCTGAATTCAATGACAAAAGGTAACTCTTTTTTTGGGGGCTGCTCCCCCTAAACATATAGCACTTAATAACACTTCGTTTTTATGATATCTTTCTTCCTTGGAGATTTTTTTTAGATTTAGGATTTTTTTTGGATTTAGGACATATATGTTACTTGGAATTCTTTTTTCATTTGCAACCAATCTTCCTGAACCTTCTTCTTTAATTTTTCATCTTTGTGAGTAAAATTTGAAAGTATATCCTTGATCACACATTTTACTAACACTGAGTAGATTATGCTTCAAGTATTCAACCAATAGGGAATTATTTGCTTTTACATTTTTTCTTCCAAGCTCTACTACACCTTCTCCAAGTATTTTGGCAGATGAGTCATCTCCAAATGCAACATTTCCACCCTTTCTCTTCAAGCTGATGAATTTGTCTTGATCCCGGGTTATGTGTGAAGAATATCCACTGTGTATGTACCATTCATCTTCTTCTTTACATTCTTTAGTAGTCAATGATATTCAACAATATTCATTGTTTGGAATCTCTTTCCCTCTCCATACCGTGGTTGGCATAGGGACATCTTCATTCATATATCTTCAATCCCGTGCTTTGTGACCAAGATAATTACATTTGTAGCATACAATATTTTTGTCCATCAATGGGGAAAATGAATTATAAATTCTATTGACAAATGCATGATTATTTCCATGTATTCTACTTACACCATTCATGTTTCTTGCATAGTTGTTCCTTTCATTGATTCTGCAATTAATTTCCTTATGTCCAATTTTTTTGCAAGTATAAAAATTGTTAGGAAAGAAATTTTGATACCTGGGAGTAAGTGACCTTCTTTGTGATGTAGTCCATCTGGGTTCATGATCTACTCTTTTATAGTTTCCTTCATACTGATTGAATCTTCTTTGATTCCTAAAGGTAGGAGTTCTTCTTGGATATTCATCTCTTTTGTAATCATTCCTTCTTTTTGGTATCCTTGTCCACTTCTCATCAACTATCTGTGTAGATCTTTCTTCAACCTTCTTGTTGGTATTTTCATCTTCTTTGTATGAATTTTCACCCATGCATCCAATATGTGGTAAGTCTTTTGGAACTTTAGAGTTTCTTAAGCTCTCCCTCAATGAGACAAATTCTTTTTGAATTTTCTCACAATCTTATTCTTTCTTCATCATTTGTTCATTCCTTACTTCTCTTATTCTCCTTGCTTCTTAGAGTAGAGTTTTCAAGGAAATGGTTTGTTCCTTACATGATCCCACCTTGGATTTCACTGAATCTATCAATCCATACAAAATGGTATCTATTGCTAATTTGTTGTTCCTTCTTGCTTCCTTCTGAGCTGTAGTCTTTGGTTTCTTCAAAGCATTGTATCCTGAAGCAACTGAGAAACAAACATTTTCCCCAAGAGCTTTCAAGTAAGTTTCCATTCTATTACTCCAGTATTCAAAATTGCTTCCATCAAATGGTGGAATCCTGATCCAGGTGGATATTGGTGGCCACCCACCTATTCCACTTGGAACCCCACCATTGTTTCTTTCATTTTTTCAGTTTCCTTAATTGTAGCACAATTTACTATGTTTGGTTGTTTTTCGTCTCCTGAACTTCTGAAGTCGTTTTGAGGCACTAAACGACGTTTTTTGGGCATCAAATGTCTGGCGAATATGTGTTCATTATGGACTCAATATTCGTTGTCAACAGTTGTAGTACTTAGATAGATCTTTCTGACGATGTATCATGTGTGCCAAATGGAGATACTATTCCAAAATTATGACCTCGAGAAATTGATGTACCAATTTACCTCGATGGGGCCCATATTCTGGCGTTTCATCTCCTAGGGTTAGGTTTTTGGATGTTTAGGGTATCCATTGTTTGTCAATAATATATAGTCCTTTGACCCTCATTGTAACAGAGAGTTAAGAGTCCTGTAGCCACCACATTTCTTCTCATAGATAAGCTACCAATGCCCTAGCTAGTTTATTTCCATTCTGTCTGTAAACAAATTTCAATTCTTTGATATTAATGAAATGAAGTGTTATTTCCACTGCATCTTTGTATTCATGGTTATTTATGTATTCTGTTGTGTTCCTAAATAAATTTGAATCAGTGGTATCAGAGCGACCTGCTCTTTCTCAATCCTTCTTTGCATGTCCCTAATGAGGTCAGGGTATAAGGATTTAGGGCTCGATCTGGTTGAACCTTTGCAATATCAGCCTTGCAAACCCTGAAGACTACCCATGGGGGATGAAAAGGAAGAGGAGGGAGCAGGAGATCCTATCAAAATATTGGTCGAGGAGGCCATTGAAAAACAAAGTAATGTGATTATGGATCAATTCACCCAGATCCTTCAACGATTTCCAACTAGCGGCGCATCTGAATCCAGAAGCCACTTTGGAGGCGCAACCCCTTTTAAGGTACAAGTAAACTTTGAAATTCCCATATTTGATGGCCAAATAGAGGCAGACGTCGTAGATAGATGGTTGAATCTATTAGAAGGATATTTCTTGGTTCATGAATGTTTCGACTAGGAGAATATTATTTTTTCACTTATCAAAGACACTCTCCATGTCAAGGACTGGTGGGAAACCTACTGTGAGAAAAAGGACGAGGAGGAACCCACTTTGTTCTCGGTCATACCCACTTGGAATTATTTTCGAGACGCCATCAAGGAACAATTTTATCCCATTGAGAGCTACGAGGAAAGGTACATACAATGGAATACGTTGTGACAACAAAGGGATCAAGATGTGCATGAGTTGATGAATCTGTTCCATACCCTGCGCATAAAGTTGGGTATCAAATATTTAGAGAAACATTTGGTTTTGAAGTATCGAAGTTGTCTACAAAGATACATTCAGGAGGAAATGGATTTCCTCGACATCTCCTCTCTTGGTAAGACATAACAATATGCTTCCAAGATTGAGAATAATTTAAAACAGAAGAAGCGAGACTTTGGATCTGTCAATCAAAAGCAAGCGAAAGGTGTCCCCAAACTGTAGAACAAAGGAAAAATCCAATGCATGGTGACTCAAGACAACCTACCAAAGTCACAAGAAAATAAAAACACCTCAAAGTCGAAGAGGGACATGGGAAAGTGGTGTGAGTTCCATAAGAGCTCCACTCATAACAAAAATGACTGTCAGGAAAAAAAATCATTGGTGTCTGAGATGAGGGCTTATGAATAAGATGCATGCTCTGACATTGAATCAAAACCTAAGAAGGGGAATGAAAAAGGGAAGCATATTATTTATGCAGAGCCCAATGCCACGATTTCCACAATGAAGATCCAAAATGAAGGACTGGAAGATCCAGAGGAGGAGGAGTGTCTCTTCCACTCCCAAATGTGGCTAAAGGGTTCCCTGCTATAGTTCATTGTCTACAGTGTGATCCAAAAGAACCTCATTTCAGCAGAGGTCATGAATCGGTTGGGCTTGATGACCATAACACACCTAAAATAGTACACCATTGGGTGTCTTCACCAAGGACAGTATCTCCGCATCAACCAACAGTGTCGCCTTCCCTACATCATCAATCCCTTCACTGATGAGGTGTTATGTGGCATTGCTCCTTTTGATGTTTGTGATGTATTATTAGGCCGACCATAATTGTGTAAGCGACATGTTGTTTATGAGTATCGACCTTGCACTGTTATTATTACCTTGGGAAATAAGTTATATAGGATACCAGAGGTACCACTGTCTACAGCTATCTCTTTGGTTACTACAAAAAAATGCAGTAAGCTCATTTCCAAAACCAAGAATTTTTTTTCCTGATGATCCACCCTCAGGGAAAGAAGAAGGTTGTGTCCATGACCTCCATACAAGGCTCCTCTGCATGAAAACAACAAATGGACAAGGTCTTGGAGGAGTATCGTGACTTCTTCACCTCACCCGCAAGGGTGCCTCTGCACTCTCAGGTTAAGCACCCCATCGATCTAACCCCAGGTGTGTCAATTCCCAATGGATCGATCTATTGATGCTATGTTCTATAGAATGATGAAATCAAGAGGAATATCTAAGAGATTCTTCACAAAGGTCACATCTGGCCAAGTTCATCACCCTGTGGGAGCCCGATCATGTTGGTGCAAAAGAAGGATGGGACTTGGAGACTCTGTATTGACTATCAAGTGCTGAACAAGATCCTTTTCTGGAATAGGTACCCAATCCCACGAATTGATGACCTTCTAGAACAACTCAAAGGGGAAAAACATTTCAACAAGATCGACTTGAATTTCGGGTATTACCAGGTACCAATCAAATCATTCGATGTGTGGAAGACTTCCCTTAAAGCCAAGGAGGGCATTTTTGAATGGTTGTTCATACCTTTCGGGTTGACAAATGCTCCTACAACCTTCATGAGGCTGATGGAGGACATATTTTGGCCATTCACAAACTCCCTTGTAGTAGTGTACTTGGATGACATCTTGATCTTCAGCCAGACTTTGGAAGAACACCTCCACCACATCCGGCAGGTCCTCCAAAAACTGCAGAAATACAAGTTGTGTTCCAATTTGGAGAAGTGATATTTTGGCATGACCCAGGTGTAGTATCTGGGATACATTATTGATGAGTGTGGGGTGCATGTGGATCCAACCAATATCCAAGTTATCCGAGATTGTCCATCCTCGACCACTCTAACATGGCTTTGCAACTTTTTGGGTCTTGGTAATTTCTACTGTAGGATCTTGTTGGGATTATCTCATATCACTTGGACCTTGAGTCAAGTCACCAAGGGAGGAGTGAAAGAAAAATTATGTTGGTCATAATCTCAACAGAAGGAATTCATAGAATTGATGAAACATTGTCTCTATTGTGCCCCAGTGCTCACATTACCAGACTTGCAACAACCATTTGAGATTGAGACAGATGCCTCTGACTATGCTATTGGGGAAGTTCTTACTCAACAGAGGCATCCAGTGGAATATCATAGTGAGACATTGTCCGACACAATCCAAAATTATCCAACTTATTACAAATAAATGTATTCCATTGTGAAGGCTTTCTAACAATGGAAGCATTGCATTTTGGGGAAGGAAACAATCATCCACATAGACCACTGATCCATGCAGTTCATACAAAAAAAAGGGAAGTTGCAGAACGATCACCACTAGAATTGGTCCACATATCTGCAACAGTTTCATTTGAACATCATGTACAAGAAGGGAATCACCAATAATGTTGTAGACTTCCTCAGCTGACCACTGATTGTGGTGATAACCACCATGCTCAACTCTTGTGGGAACGAGACTTCTGATTGATTGCATCTCTACAAGAGAGATCCAGAATTCAACCACACATACAAGATGCTCTTGGAGGGTAACTGAGTTCTAAATTTTCACCTCCAAGATTCTCTACTATGTCATCTAAGACACCTTTATGTTCCTTCAAGTGAGCATGCCAAGATGATTTGGGAAGCACAATAGAGTCATTTCGTTTGGAATTTTGAGGTCGAGAAAATAGTGGTAGTACTACAAAAGTATTTCTATTGGCCAAATCTTTGACAGGATATCGGGAAGTACATCAGATCCTGCACTACCTGCACCATTTCAAAACCGACCATCAAGAAGAAAGGCCTCTATACTCCTATGCCTACTCCTAGTCGACCTTGGGAATTCATCTCCATGGATTACATGTCGGGCCTTCTACTAAGCATGACAATGAATGTGTTTTCGTGGTCGCCGACAGATTCTCAAGGATGGCCATTATGGCAACTTGCAAGAAGAATATAATAGAAGAAGCCACTACCAAACTCTTGTTCGAATGAGTGTGGGTACACTTTGGGATCCCATGGTATATCATCTCATATCGAGACAACATGCTCCTTAGTACATTTTGGTCCAGCCTCTGGTCAATGATGGACATCAACCTCACCAAGTCCACAACTTTCCATCCCCAAACTAATGGCCAGACAAAGGTCGTCAAGAGGATGATCGTACACATTTTGGGCATGCACAACTAAAAGAATCCATGCACATAGGATGAGAGCCTCCTCTATGTACAACATAGCTATAACCAGGGCCTCCACATCTCAACCGACCACAACCCCTTTCAGGTGGTCTTGGGATTCTATCCACTATGTCCCATTGACGTAGCCATGCCCTTTACAACTACACATGCTGATTCGACTCATGTTCAGTCTGAAGCTGTGAAGGTGAAAAAATTCATTGAGCACATTCAACACATTTTCCCATAGGTTAATGACATATTGGACATATCCAATGCTAATAACAAGTAGCGACATGATCATCATTGGCTGCAACACAACTTCCATGTGCGAGACAAAGTATAGATACATTTGCATAAGGAGCACCTCATTGGACCCCACCGCAAGCTTCGTCTGCTCTTATATGGGCCATACACCATCACCAATGTTGTAAGAGACAATGTCTTTGAGTTCATTATTCCACCATTCCTTGGTCTTCACCCAGTGTTCAATGTAGACTGCCTTCGGCCCTACATTCCACCTCTATTGAACACATCCGACATGGCAGAACAACTCACACCAATAGAGTTAAATCCACACTGCATGGAACGAGCCACAACTGATCGGATTATGGACACATAGATCAATAACACCTTCTAGCAGAGGATCTAGCTATATCAATTTGTCAATGCAGGCCAACTCCTTCACCAGGGAAGGTGGCTCACCAGGGACTAAGTTGAGCAGAAGTTTCCTCATCTCATGGAGGAACTCAACACAATGTGGACCATTTCTTCTTAAGGGGGGAGGAATGATCCAGGTGGATATTGGTGTCCACCCGCCTATTCCACTTAGACCCCCACCATTTTTTCTTCCATTTTTTTAGTTTCCTTAATTGTAGCACAATTTACTATTTTGGGCAGTTTTTAGGGTCCTGAACTTTCGAAGTCGTTTTGAGGACCTAAACGACGTTTTTTGGGAATAAAAAATCCGACGAATAAGAGTCCATTCCGAACTCAATATTCACGATCAATAGTTGTATTCCTCGGATAGATCTTTCTAACAATGTATCATGTGCATCAAACGAAGATAGTATGCCAAAGTTACGACCCCGGGAAAATGATGTACCAATTTACCTCGACGGGGCCCATATTCTGGCGTTTCATCTCCTAGGGTTAGTTTTTTGGATGTTTAGGGTTTCAATTGTTTCTCAATAATATATAGAACTTCGAGCCTCATTGTAACAGAGAGTTCAGAGGCCTGTAGCGGTCACATATCTTCTCAGAGATAAGCTACCAATGCCCTAGCTTGTTTATTTCCATTCTATCTGTAAACAAATTTCAGTTCTTCGATATTATTGAAATGAAGTCTTATTTCCATTGCATCTTTGTATTCATGGTTATTTGTGTATTATGTTACGTTCTTTCATAAATTCGAATGAAATCCCGTTTGGAATGTTGTCTTCCTTTTCTTCTTAGGATCTTCCTTCTAGTGGTTAAACTGTACTGAAGGTAACGCGCTCTGATACCAATTATTGATACTGAGAGGGGGGTGAATCAGTATCAAGTAAAATTTTAAAAAAATTCCAACTTACACTTCAACCAGATTATATATTCAATTATATCCAATGAACAATGAACAATAGTAGAAGAGTTACACCAATACCCCACAATACACAATGCACAATATATGATAAATAACCAATAATTATTGTTCAAGGGAAGTAATTACTTCCAAAGGTAGCTACAAATTCCAAATATAAAGGGAGGGATAAACCTCCAAAAGGAATATATAATCCTCCAATATCAAGAGAGGGTTTACCTCTCCATCATTTCCCCTTCCTTCCACCCAAGAATATATGAGAGATAATAAAACTTTACATTAAATTATCACCATCAACCAACCGTCAGATAAAACATGATAATGTTTCCTGAGAGTTCTTCAACTTCTGCAATTCCTCACTTCTTGGAATACTTTGATCCTTTAGATAATATTACTCAATGTATACTTTGAAACTCATCCAATTTTCACTCCTTGATTCCTCCAAAAAAGGATTTATAGAGAAAATAATAGACCTTATTCAATTCTGGTTTATTCAAGAGAGTGAAAGAGAGTGAACCGCGCTCAATAGTTAACATCAGATTCTAAATTTCGCACAGAAGAAATTAAAACTCATATTGTTTACAATGCAATTAGTCTCACTTCATTTGGATTATCTATGAATAATTTATGACTGTTTTACCCATAACACTTGTTTATGACTAGCTTCAGGACTAGTCAAAAACTCTATCCTACACAAAGTGTATCTCCCAAATTAGAGCGAATTAAGAGATGAATTTTTTACGACAGGTACCTAGATATGTATTCTCAATACCATATAACTTTCACCATCTAAAATTTTATAGAAAAAAGGTTATAGATAAAATGGTAATATGACCTGTAAATAACATACCTTAGAACACATCAACAAAAGACTTCATCGTCCCTTGAAATATGGCCTTCTTTACTTCATATTTCCTCTAAAATTAGAATTATGTATGTTTGAAATGAATGTATAATGATATGTATTTATACCCTTTATGTCACTTCTTTTTAAGATTAGGGCCAACCTGACACTTTCTTATTTTGTAATTATTTTCTTTAATTATCTTTAGGGTCGACCTCTACTTCCTTCTCCAATTCACTTTGTCATCTTCAAAAATTCATTTTTGGTCAACCATGAGGATCCACGTGACGTGCCACCTACCAACGGAAACAACATTATGTATATTATCTATCCATGGGTGTTGTGTATGCATGTGCATTGTCCTTCATGTTCAAATACCTTCATCAATCTTGTGATCCAAAACCAATGACTAGGGTTGACATCAATGAAAACAACCAATATTCCAACACTTTGACCCCATTTACTAATGAGGGGGTGTGGGGGATATTTACCCCCCACAACTGTCTCCTGAGGGGTCTAAAGTGGGGGGCGACATGTTTTGTATTCCCGCCCCCCCTTGTGGGGGATTCTGGGTAGCACCCCCCAAGCGAACTTTTGGGAAACATTGCCTTGTAAAATACTGTAATTTTGTAGTCAATATAGAATTTTCATTATAAGGTCACAAATCTGATTCTAGAAGTTATTTAAGGTTTTTTTTCTGTATAAGGTAACCCTCTTTTTTGACAAAATTTTATTATGACTGTGCATTATCGTGAATATTGTATTCCGGGAGAGGAGATTGTGAGAGAAAGAAGAGGAAGTTACAACAAGTGTGTTGTAGGTTGTATCCCTTCATTTTGCTGGATAATAAAAAGGAAGGACCTAAAAATTTCTTTAGTGGACATAGCTCACACTAGGTGAACGATGTATATCTGTGTCTCTATTGTATTTTGTACCTTCTATGCTTTATTTCCACATTTGTTTTATTTTATTTCTCTTTGATCCTATTTTTATAACACGACAATCCTTGTGAATCCATATCAATGGACTACATGTCAATCCTTCCTTCAACCAAGCAGGGAAATGACTGTTTTTTTGTGGTTCTTGATCAATTTTCCAAGATGGTGATTTTTTATTCCTACAACAAGACCGTCACAGTGTAGGCCACTACCAAGATCTTCTTCGAATGAGTGTGGGTACATTTTGGGATACCACAAACCATTGTCTCAGAGCGAGACAGTTGGTTCCTTAACACATTATGGTCAAGCCTCTGTTCACGACTGGACACCAATCTCATCAAATCCACTACCTTCCATCCCCACACGGATGGCCAAATCAAGTTCGACAACAAGACAATCATGCATATATTTCACATGTACAATTCCAAGAATTCGTGCACATCGGGTGAGAGTCTTCCCTATGTTTATCATAGTTACAATATATCCATACATATCTCAACCTACCACAACCCCTTTCAAGTGGGGTTGGGATTTCAACCATTGGGTCTGATGGATGTTGCACTACCCCTGACATCCACATGAGAAGAATCATCCCATGCTCAAACTAAAGCCAAAAAATCTACCCAGTTCATTGAACAAATCCAACACATCCACTAGTAGTTTCAGGATGTTTTGTAGAAGTCCAATGCCAAGTACAAGCAGCGCCATGATCAACACCAGGTGCCATACAAGTTTCAGGTGGGACATAAATTTTTGTTGCACTTGTAGAAATAATGCCTTACATGACCCCATTATAATCTTCGTCCATTCCACTATAAACCTTACACCATCACCAAGGTTGTGGATGACAATGCATTCAATATCAACATTCCCCCCTTCCTTGGCTTGCATCTAGTGTTTAATGTGGACCTCCTTTGGCAATATTTTCCACTGTTATTGGACACCTCATAGATAGAACAATAGTTAACACTGACATATCTCAAACCTGACTGGATGGAATAAGAATACACTGATCAGATCATGGACACATAGTTCAAGGGAACTCGCCATCATAATCTTAAGATTTATCATGTTATCAAAGCGGGGAAACTCCTGAACCAAGGCAAGTAGCTCATCTGGGGCCAAATTCAACAGAAATTTCCTCATCTTATGGGGGAAATCAATGAAATGGAGACCATTTCTTCCAAGGGGGGGAGGATTTATCCATGTGGATATCAGTGGCCACCCAACTCATCTAGCTGGCTCACGTACAATTTTCACCATGGCAGTTTTTTTCTAGCTTTTCAGGTCCTAAACTTTCAAGGTCGTTTTGAGGACCTAAACAATTTTTTTTTGGATCCCCATAATGACACTGTAAATGGAGTCAAAGTGCGATGGAAAATTTTGTATTCCTCGTATATACCTTACCAATAGGATATCGTGCACCTAAAAAGGAGATCGTATGCAAAAGTTACGACCCTAGGAAGTTGATATACCAACTTACCCCATCGCGGTGTTAACACTCTATAAATTTGTTCGGTTGATAAAAAAATGATAGAGGTAACCTACAAACAAACTTTAGAGATTGGTACTATACTACATAGCTCAGAGTGGGCTCTCTCTTGTCACTTGGTCTTTAACAGATGAATTTTCTTTAATAAATCAATTGCTAGGTTTTGTTGTTTTTAATGGTTTTTTATAAGTTTGCTGGAAAGGAAGGGAAGGGACACTCAGGGCTATGGATTGAAACTTATGAAATGAATGGAAGAACTGACTGGTCAGTAGAAATTTCCAAAGGATAAAGGGTAAATGAGGTGATGAATCTGGGTTATAAATTGTAATTTACATAGTGTAAGAAGAAAAGGGAAAACAAGTAACTACATCAGTGCATTAATGAAATGAATTCTGAATTAGTTAGGAAGAACTTAACATAGTTTAAATTTCTTAAGTCAAGAGCATCACAAGATGAATTATGGTCCTTTAACTATCCAATTTAAACAGAATATGGTGTAAATGGAATCACAAATACAAGAAATACATACAAAGAGATGAGACAAAACTCAAACCACCACCATTAGGAACTTTTCATGGAAACTTCAAGACTTCTGCATGTGTATTCTTTTCATCTTCAAAAAATTACATTCAAGTTATGAATAGCTAAAATTGTGCCCTTGTGATTCTGCCAACCTCTAATACATTTGGAATTCCTAATATCTATACAAGTTGAGTTGCTTCGGTTTGAAAATGATTACATTGATTACAAAGAAACATTTCAGTTTTTGAAACTTATTACAATGATTAAAATGAAACGTTTCAGTTTTGAAACCAATTACAATGATCGATGAGAAAATGTTTTATGATTTGGATTCTAGATATTATGGCATCTCAGTTTCTTTCCCCACCCTCTGACTCTGTCTCAACCCTCAGTGTGATTTATTGTCTTTCATTGACCTCTGGACATAATTTTCCAGGCCGTGGAAAATTGCATTGGGCCTTATCCAGACGGATTATATCCTTCAATTGCAAGTCAGAAAATGCTATGTTTCAGATATAATTTTCTTCCTCAAAACAAGTGGAAATGACGAGCCAAGTTAGTGTATTATTTAGCTACAGGTGGAAGATGATATTTGTGCCAAGGTCTAACAATCCAATGTTTAAAAAAAATATTAATCAAATAAAATGAATGACTAACGGTCCTTTTATACTTTTTCATTTTTCGAGGACATGAGGATTTGGTTAGGGGAAAACCGCATTTTGCCCCGAAATGAACCCAATGGCGCCATGTAACCCCAAACAAAAGATGTGGTTCGGATTTTGGCCCACTCTCCAAAATTATCCTCCACGCAACTTCTCCCCCTGAAATCATCCTCAACCATCCATCTTGAGAGGTCATGATCTGCAATGCATATGGCCCCACCACTTTGTCCTCCTACCAGATTTAGCCTCTCTCCACCATATTTATCCAATTATCTAGTTTATCAAGCTTCTAAATTGGCTTAGCATCCTGCTAGATCCTGAAATCTTGATTTCACACAATAAAAATTAGCATGTGATAACATTCACTCGAACTAGGGATGTTATCCTCCCAATGAGGTAGAAAATAACTCATAGACCTTGGCCTTCTTAAAAAACATATGTGTACCATGATCTGACCTGTCACCAGTATCCACTACAAACCCATGTTTGTACACTACTCTAAGCTAAAAAATGAACGCTAAATACACCACTAAAATCTGAATGTACACACTACTAAAAACCCAAAATGGAAAATTCTTGACCAACAAGATTATTCGCACCTACCTTCCCTAACTGCTGAAAAACATTGCCAATCAAGTGAAATCATAATTCCAATGCAACCATGCAATCATTCTATCCATTGTTTTATTTCTTTTCACATGCTTGGTCCAAAGATTTTTTACTGATAATTCATTCAAAAATTTATCTATAAATTCAAATATCAAGAAATAAAAAACATTGGGACTCTCTACTGCCTCCAAAAAAATTGCAAATGGATCTTATAAAACATGCATAAAACAACAATTGGGTTTCACCCCTTCCACTGAAACCTTGTTTTCATGTAATTCAACCCACTGATTGTCTCAAAGAGGCTGAAAAATTTGTCGAGACTGTTGGAAATAACAACCTTTTGAATTAGAAGAGAGTTTTGGATGAAATGAAACCCCTGGTGGCAAGAAATCCATATCTAACACTGACGTTGTTTGACCATCATCTTTATTTCCAAGCTGTTTGTTGAGTACAGGCTACAAATCAAAACTGGAATAACCTTCCATGTAATCAACAACACGATTATTAAATGCATGAGAAGGTTGTTTGTCTTCCTCAGTGATAACAATTTGCTCATGTAAAACAGTGTCACTGTGAATGCAGTCATACTTCCATGATTTCTTTATTATCTCATGATTTACTTTCAACAATTCAAAGGAAGAAAAATGTAATGGAAGATAATTTTCATTGGCAAGTCCATTGCTTTCTTCATATTCAACGTCATGCCTAGAGGATTTCATATTTGAAACATTATAAAAAAAACTCTTCATCAATTTGAAAGAAGAAAAACACAATGGAAAATTTATTTCACCTAATTCAAACCTTTCTACATTTTCTTCATTGCTATCATATGTACTTTTTCAATTTCTTTGGATTGCTGAACATAATCATTTTCAGATTCATCTTCGACCAATAGCTTCAATTTTTAACTGCTAATACCTTCTATATGACAAGTAATAGGGTCATCAAACACATGCGAGGATTGTTGCAATTTCTTGTCAATTTATTCCAGTGAATCAATGTGATTTGGAATCAACGCACATTCCTTTGCTTAAGTGATTATCTTAAAATTTTCTTTCAACAATTTAAACTAACAAAATCATAAAGGTAAAGAATTTCCTTCAACTAATTCAATACTTTCTTGACATTGTTAATTTTAACTATGATATGTGGGTTGATTTCTCTCATTACACTGGTGAAAAGGAACATTTTCTGATAGAGAACATGTAGTTGGTTTTTTTAGGAAGTCAACTTCAAAATCAACATCATATTCATCATATATAGCAAAATCAACAACATCTCCAATGTCATCTAACAAGGAAAATCTTGGGACATCAACCTACTCTTCAACAAGCTAATTTGCAAATTCATTTTCTTGACTGTCTAAAAATGAATACATAAAAAAATCAGCCCCATGCTTATCATGGGATGGATCAGAAGCTAAATCAACATCTTCTTTTTCAATAAGAGGAATATAATCCTTTGAAAAATCCTTATCATGTAAAAATTCAACATGACATATCATATTATTAACTCTCTGCTCAAGATTAAAATGAATTGTTTTTTGTTCATATTTACTGTCATGCTCTTTAGTATCCAACTTCTCCTTTCGAGTTTGTTTGCATGCTTGGATATTGTGTTGAATCCCCTTAGCATCATTTAACATTTGTTTAAAGGACTTAGGTCTTCTTTCAATCAAGAGGAAATACAAATCTGGGTGAAAGGTTGCTACAAAATGTAGCATGGAAACAACTTCAGTGGGTTGAATTTCTTTGGGAAACTTGTAATAAATACTGGAAAACCTCCTACTGAATGTAAAAATAGTTTCAATTCTCTACCTTTTCAAGTCATAGAACTATGTAAGTTGTAGATCCAAACATTTCCTCTTTCCCCAAAACTTCAAAAAAACATTCTTTAATTCCTCCCATGAGCTAATTGTCTCTTGATGCAAGTGTTTAAACTAGTCTTTGGTATCCCCTTTCAAGGATTGAGAGAAGTCCCTCATACAAACTTCACCATGATCAATCTCAAACAAATCTATAAAATGTTCAAAATCTTAGATATGTTTTTCAGCTATGATGGAATTAGGTTCTCCATCAAACAAATGTAGGTACTTATAATGGTTTGGAGGAAAATCATGAAGGATGTGAGGTAATTTTAAAGCTCTATATCTATGTTGAATTTTAGAGGGTGTTGGATCAAGTACAAGAGGTGAGACATCAGCCTTGGTTTCATGAGGCTCGTCAACTTGGTTATGGTCATCACATGGCTCAGATGGAAGATTTTGATCAAAATCAGTGATACAATGAGGAGATATATGTACAAATTTAAGAGGATGATATACAATTGTAATATTATGATAATCATCATTCAAATGCAGCAAGTAAAGAATTTTTTTTTTACCATGGTCACGAAAGGAAAAAAGGTAATTAAAAACAAAATATATTATGTCTTGGAAAAAACTCAACTTTAGGTACTTGTTTTCTCCCATGATATTCTTTCTTACCTATGTTAATGGATCGAGTCCTCCAGTGGAGTCTCTGAATTACAGTTGAAGCCTGAGTGGATTTTACAATAAAAACTTTAGGCTACCGAGTCTTTGGATAATGGAGTTTCCATGAAAATTTTAAATACTAGATTATTGAAAATGAATTCGCCAGGTGAATGATGTACAACCTTTCATTGTCTGAAAATGTTTCACCATCAATACTCAGAAATGAACTTTGTCGTTTATCTGAGGGAAGATTTCACCTTCGCTCCCTGACAACGACCCGAAACTGTTAGCACTATGTAAATTTGTTGGGATGATAAAAAAACAATAGAGGTAACCTGCAAACCAGCTTTAGAGATCGGTACTAGCCTACTCATCTGAGAGAGATATCTCTCTTGTCACTTGGACTTTAACAGATTAATTTTTTTTTAATAAATCAATGGCTAGGTTTTGTTGTTCTGAATGGTTTTTTATAAAATTTCTGGTAAGGAAGGGGAGGGATACTCAGGGATATGGAGTCAAACTTCTAAAACGAATGGAAGCAATGACTGGTTGATAGATATCTCCATAGGATAAAGGTGAAATGAAGTGATGAATCTGATTTATAAATTGTAATTTATAGAGTGTACAAGAAAGGGGAAAACAAGTAACCGCATCAGAGCATCAATGAAATGAATTTTGAATTAGTTAGGAAGAACTTAACATTGTTTAAATTGTTTAAGCCAAGAGCATCAGAAAATGAATTTTGGGCCTTTAACTATCCTATTTAAACATAAGAGATTGTAAATGGAATAAAAAATATAGGAAATACAAACAAAGAGAGAAGACACAACTCATACCACCACCATTAGAATCTTTGCATGGAAACTTCAAGACTTCTACATGTGTATTCTATTTAGCTTCATAAAATTACATTCAAGTTATGAATAACAAAAATTGTTCCCTTTCACTTCTACCAAGCTCTAATATATTTGGAACTCCTAATATTTATAAAAGTTGAGTTCCTTCAGTTTGAAACCAATTACAATGATTACAAAGAAATGTTTCAGTTTCTGAAACCGATTACAATGATTAAAATGAAACATTTCAATTTTGAAACATGTTACAATGATCAGCAGGAAAACGTTTCATGATCTGGATTTTGGCTCTTCTGGCGTTTCAGTTTATTTCCTTGTCCTCTAACTCTATCTCTCCCCTCCATGTGATTCAATTTCTTTCACTGTCCTCTGTACATCATTTGCTAGGCCCTGAAAAACTGCATTTGGCCTTATCCAGCCGGATTATCTCCTTCCATTGCAAGTAAGGAAATGTTTTGTCTTAGATATAATTTTCTTCCCGAAAATGAGCAGAACTGGTGAGCTGAGTTAGTGTACTTTTGAGCTGCAGGTGGAAGACGATATTCACACCAAGGTCTAATGATACCGTGTTTAAAAAAAATAATAATTAAATAAAATAAATTACTAACAATCCTTTTATAATTTTCCATTTTTCGAGGGCGTGAGGAAGTGGTTGGGGGAAAACTGTGTTTCTCCCCGAAATGAAACCAATGGTGCCATGTAGCCCTGAATAAAAAACATGGTTTGTATTTCGGCCTACTCTCCAAAATTATCCTCCACGCAACTTTTTCCCCCAAAATCTTCCTCGACTGTCGATATTGAGAGGTCACGATCTGCTATGCATCGGGCCCCACCACTTAGAGCTCCTACTATATTTAGCCTCTCTCTGCCATATTTATCCCCTTCTCTAGTTTATTGGGCTTCTAAACTAGTTTAACATCTTGCTAGATCCTGATATCTTGATTTCACACAATAAAAATTATCGTGTGATAACATTGGCTCTAATTGGGGATGTTATCCTCCGAGTGAGGTAGCAAAGAATTTGTGGACCCAGTTCCTGATCCATTGGGTTTCTCCCAAAACATATGTGTACCTTTCTCTGACTTATCACCAATATCCACTGAAAACTCACGTCTGTACACTGCTCTCAACTGAAAACTAAACACTAAATACACCAATAAAATACAAATGTACACACTACGAAAAACCCAAACTGAAAAATGATTGACCAACAAGCTTATTCACACCTACCTACCCTAACTGCTGAAAAAAACTGCCAATCAAGTGAAATCATAATTCCAATGTAACCATGCAAGCATTCTATCCACTGTTTTCTTTCTTTTCACATGCTTACTCAAAATCTTGTTTACTGATAATTCATTAAAAAAATTATCTATAAATTCAAATCTCAAAATATTCAAAACATTGGGACTATCTACCGCCTTCAACAAAACTACAAATGGATCATCTAAAACATGCATAAAAGAACAATCATGTTTCACCCCTTCCATTGCATCCTTGTTTTCATGTAATTCAACATGTTGATTGTCACAAAGAAGCTAAACAATCTGTTGAGATTGCTGAAAATAAAAACCTTCTGAATCAAAAGACAGTGCAAGATGAAATGAAACCCCTGGTGGCAAGCAATCCATATCTAACAATGATGTTGTTTGACCATCATATTTATTTCCAAGCTGGTAGTTGAGCATAGGCTAAAAATATGAACTAAAATAACCTTCCATGTAATCAACAACATAGTCATTAAATGCATGAGAAGGTTGTTGGTCTTTCTTAGTGATAACAAATTTCTCATGTAAAACAGTGTCACTATGAATGCAATCAGACTTCCCTACTTCCTCTAATATATCATGATTTACTTTCAACTATTCAAAGGAATAAAAACATAATGGAAGATAATTTTCATTGGAAATTCCACTTCTTTCTTCATATTCAACATCATGCCTCGAGGATTTTTGATTTGAAACATTATAAACATTTTTCTTCAGTGATTTGAAATAAGAAAAACACAATGGTAAAGTTCTTTCACCTGATTCAAAAATTTCTTCATTTTCTTCACTGCTGTCATATGCACATTTTTCAATTTCTTTGGATTGTTGAACACAATAATTTTCAGATTCATCTTTGACCAATGGATGCAATTTTGAAATGATAAAACCTTCTATATAACAAGTAACAGGGTCATCAAACACATGAGAATATTGCTTCAATTTCTTGTCAATTTGTTTAAGTGAATCAGTGTGATTTGACATGAGCACACATTACTTTTCTTCAGTGATGATCTTAAAATTTTCTTTCAACAATTCAAATGAAGAAAATCATAAAGGTAAAGAATTTCCTTTAGTTGATTCAATACTTTCTTCATATTCGTCTTTGTAACTATGATATGTAGGATGATTTCTCTCATTACACTGCTAAAAAGGAACATTTTCTGATAGAGAACATGCAACTAGTTGTAATAGGATGTCAACATCATAATCATCATCATATTCCTCATTTATAGGGAAATCAACAACATCTGCAATGTCATCTAACAAGAAAATCTTGGGAGAACAACCTATTCTTCAACAAGCTGATTTGCAAATTCATTTTATTGATTGTCTACAAAAGAGTACATAAAAAAACCATCCCCGTGCTTTTCATGGGATGGATCATAAGCTAAATCAACACCTTATTTTTCAATAAGTGGAATATAATCCTTTTCAAAATCCTTAGCATTTAAAACTTCAAGAGGACATATGATATTATTAACCCTCTGCTCAAGATTCAAATCAACTATTTTTTGTTCATATTTACTGTCATGTTCTTTAACATCCAACTCCTCCTTTAGATTTTGTTTACATGCTTGGATATTTTCTTGAATATCCTTAGAATCATTAAACATGTGCTGTAGGGACTTAGGTCTTATTTCCATCAAGAGGAAAGATAAATCCGGGTGAAAGGTTGTTTCATAATGGAGCATGGAAACAAATTCAGTGGGTTGAATTTCTTTGGGTAACTTGTAATAAATATTGGAAAAGCTCTTACTGAATGTAGAAATAGTTTCACATCTCTGCCTTTTCAAGGCATAGAACTTTGTAAGATGTAGATCCAAATATTTCCCCTTTCCCCAAAATTTCAAAAATACATTCTTTAATTCCTCCCATGAGATAATTATCTCTGGATGAAATTGTTTAAACCAGTGTTTGGTATCCCCTTTCAAGGATTGAGAGAAGGCCCTCATACAAACATCATCATGATCAATCTCAAACAAATCTATAAAATGTTAAAAATCTTGGATGTGTTTTTTTGTTGTGATGGCACTAGGTTCCCCATCAAACAAAGGTAGGTACTTATAGTTCTTTGGAGGAAAATCATGAAGGATGTGAGGTAATTTAAAGGTCTCTATCTATTCTAAATCATGGAGGGTGTTGAATGAAGTACAAGAGGTCATACATAAACCTTGGTTTCATGAGGCCCATCAACTTGGTTATGGTCATCATGTGGCTCAGATGGAATATTTTGATCAAAATCAATGATACAATGATGAGATATATGTACAACTTTAATATGAGGATATACAATTGAAATATTCTCATGATCATCATTCGAATGCAACAGGTAAAGAAAAATTTGTTTATCATGTTCAAGAAAGGACAAAAGGTAATTAATAACAAAAAATATTATGTCTTCGAAAAAACTCAACTTTAGGTACTTTTTTTCTCCCATGATGTCCTTTCATACCTCTATCAATGGATCTCATTCTCTAGTGGAGTCTCTGAATTGCATTTGAAGCTTGAGTGGAGTTTTCGATAAAATCTTTAGACTACTATGTCTTTGGACAGTGGAGCCGCCATGAAAATTTTGAATTCTAGAACCTAGATTCTTGAAAATGGAGTCACCAGGTGAATGATGTACATCCTTTCTATGTATGAATAATTTTCACCATCAGTACTCAGATATGAACTTTGTCGTTTATCCCAGGCAATATTTCACCTTAGCTCCCTGACAATGGTGCCAAAATGTTAGTACTCTGTAAATTTATTATGTTGTTAAGAAAAATGGCAGAGGTAACCTCGGAACCAACTTTAAAGTTGGGTACTAGCCTTCTCATCTTAGAGAGGGATCTCTCTTGTCACTTGGTCTTTAATAGATGGATTTAATTTAATAAATCAATGGCTAAGTTATGTTGTTTTGAATGGATTTTTATAAATTTGCTAGGAAGGAAGGGGAGGGACACTTAGGGATATGGAGTCAAACTTATGAAATGAATGGAAGAATTGACTGGTCGGTATAACTCTATAGAGGATAAAGGCTAAACGAGGCGATGAATATGAGTTATAAATTTTAATTTACAGAGTGTAAAACGAAAGGGGAAAACAAGTAACTGCATCAGATCCAGCCTGAGTGGGCCTAATGGTTAATAACATGTGCTTCCTCTTAAGAGGTCACAAGTTCAAATCCAGAGGGGGGTAGGGTATGTATACCTCCGTAGACTTTACTAGTCAAATCATTGGGCGGAGGGGGGTCCCTTGTCCCACAAACAAGGGGGTATCATACACCAATTTGGTGTGGCTTGCTCGTGACCTTAAAAATAGATTATTATTATTATTATTATTATTA
>ML821132.1:228446-247658 GCA_009831015.1 Picea engelmannii
GCATATGGAATACCGAAACCCGATTCGAAAAAGGCGCGGATAGGTTTAATTCGAATTTCAAAAAGAGGCCCGATTTCCTCCGGGAAATAAATATGGGACCCGATGAGCGTTGAACGGGTCCTGGACCAATGGGTTTAAAAAAAGGGTTCGATGCTCTCGACAGGATGAGTTGTTGAAGTATGCAGAGGCCATTTTTCTGATAGCAGGGATATCTACTGGTGGGTGATGTCACTTGTGCAGGTAGCATGAAAGTTTGGAAGAAAGAGGAACCTCCTTGTGGGAGTCAGGCGACAGATCTACATTGACAGAGAGATCACGATTGTGGGTTCAACAACCATGAGATCAGAGGCATCATCTCCAGGTTTATTGAGTTGTTTAATATGTGTTCTTTGGTAACTGCCTGACAGTTTGTGGATCTTTGTTTACCGTTGAGATAATTTCTGTTACTGTCATAACCATTAAATGAAACTGCCTGATCCAGTGTGAAAATTAATGAAACGTGGTTAGTAGTGAGTATGAGGGTTAAACCCTTCAGCAGTAGCAATCTGCCAGTAGAAACTGGTGCTATCTTCAGGGGGTTGAAGCTCCCTTCCAGGAAAGGCTGGTAAACGAGAGAAGGTTGTAGCCTTCTGCAGGTAGAAGCCTGCGTACTAGTAKGAGTCTGCACTAGTACATTGTTGTAGAATGTTTTCTTAATAATAATCATTGAAGACAGAGACAACAGCAGCGGTGGTTTTCTCCCTATTTGGGTTTCCACCTTAAATCCTGGTGTTCATGTGTCCTATTCATATGTGTTAGTTTATTTTGTTGAATCACTGTTTAAAAGACATCTGATGAATGCAGAAATCCATAATATGATCTTTGGATGAACTATTGTTTTGATAAGAATATACAACAACTGGTCTCTATAAAGTAGACTAAGATTTTTCAGTGAAAGAAAAGTGAAATATTGTTAAAAGCTCAAAACACTGATTCACCCCCCCTCTCAGTATTTTTTCAACATACAGGAAATACATACAAATAGAGAAGACAAAACTCAAACCACCACCATTAGAATGTTTTCATGGAAACCTCAAGACTTTTTAATGTCTATACTATTCAGCTTCATAAAATTACATTCAAGTTTCGAATATATAAAATTGTGCCCTTTCACTTTTTCCAACTTCCAATACATTTGGAGCTCCTAATATTTATACAAGATAAGTTCCTTTGGTCTGAAACTGATTACAATGATTACAAAGAAACGTTTTAGTTTATGAAACCGATTACAATGATTAAAATGAAACGTTTTGGTTTTGAAATTGATTGCAATGATCAGTAAGAAAAATTTTCATGATATGGATTCTGGATCTTCCGACGTTTCAATTAATTTCCTCACCCTCTGACTCTATCTCGACCCTCTTTGTGATTCTTTGTCTTTAATTGACCTCTGGACATCATTTTACAGGCCCTACAAAACTACATTTGGTCCTATCTATCCATATTATCTCCTTCCATTGCAGGTTAGGAAATGCTCTGTCTTAGATATAATTTTCTTCCTAAAAACCAATGGAACTAGTGAGACGGTTTAGTGTATTGTTGGGTTGTAGGTGGAAGATGATATTCGCGCCAAGGTCTAATAGTCCAGTGTTTAAAAATAATAATAATCAAATAAAATAAATGACTAACGATCCTTTTGTACTTTTCCATTTTTTGGGGGCGTGAGGAAGTGGTTTGGGGAAACCTGATTTTCACCCCAAAATGAACCTAGTGGCACCACGTAACCCTGAACAAAAACCACGGTTCGGATTTCATACCATTCTCTAAAATTATCCTTCGTGCAACATCTCCCCCCAAAATCATCCTCGACAGTCGATCTTGAGAGGTCACGATCTGTGACGTGTCGGAACCCACCACTTAGCGCTCCTACCAGATTTAGCCTCTCTCATCCAAATTTATCCCATTCTCTAGTTTATTGGGCTTCTGAACTGGTTTAGCGTCATGATAGATCCTGAAATATTGATTTCACACAATACAAATTAGCATGTGATAAAACTGGCTCCAACTGGGGATGTTATCCTCCCAGTGAGGTAGAAAAGAACTCGTAGACCCGAAGCTTAATCCACTAGGATGATCCAAAAACATATGTGTGCCTTGCTCTGACCTGTCACCAGTATCCACTGCAAACCCACATCTCTACACTGCTCTCAACTAAAAACTAAACGCTAAATAGACCACTAAAATATGAATGTACACACTACTGAAAATCCAAACTGAAAAATTCTTGACCAACATGCTTATTCGCACATACCTACCCTAACTGCTAAAAAAAAATGCCAATCAAGTGAAATCATAATGCCAATGAAACCATGCAAGCATTCTATCCACTGTTTTCTTTCTTTGCACATGTTTTCTCCAAAGCCTGTTTACTGATAATTCATTCAAAAATTCATCTATAAATTCAAATCTCAACAAATTAAAAACATCGGGACTCTCTACCGCTTCCAACAAAACTGCAAATGGATCCTCTAAAGCATGCATAAAGAAACAATCATGCTTCACCCCTTCCACTGCATCCTTGTTTTCATGTAATTCAACCTGTTGATTGTCACAAAGAGGATGAAAAATTTGCTGAGACTGTTGGAAATAGAAATCTTTTGAATTAGAATATAGTGTTGGATGAAATGAAAGCCCTAGTGGCAAGCAATCCAAATCCAACACTGATGTTGTTTGACCATCATCTTTATTTCCAAGATGGTAATTGAGCACATGATGCAAATATGAACTATAATAACCTTCCATGTAATCAACAACATAGTCATTAAATGCATGAGAAGGTTGTTGGTATTCCTCATTGATAACAATTTTCTCATGTAAAACAACGTCACTGTGAATGCATACATGCTTCCTTGCTTCCTCTATTATCTCACAATTTACTTTCGACAATTCAAAGGAAGAAAAATATAATGGAAGATAATTTTCATTGGCAATTCCACTGCTTTCTTCATATTCAACATCATTCCTAGAGGATTTCTCATTTGAAACATTCTAAATATTTTGCTTCATCAATTTGAAATAACCAAAACAAAATGGTAAAGCTATTTTACCTGATTCAAAACATTCTTCATTTTCTTCACTGCTGTCATATGCACATTTTTCAATTTCTTTGGATCGTTGAACACAATCATTTTCATATTCATCTTTGACCAGTGGATGCAATTTTGAACTGATAAAACCTTCTATATAACACGTAACTTGATCATCAAACACATGAGAAGATTGTTGGAATTTCTTGTCAATTTGTTGCAGCGAATCAGTGTGATTTGGCATCAACACACATTCTTTTTCTTCTGTGATGATATTAAAATTTTCTTTCAACATTTTCAATGAATAAAATCATAAAAGTAAAGAATTTCCTTCAGCTAATTCGGTTCTTTCTTCATATTCTTGTTTGTAACTATGATATGTAAGTTGATTTCTCTCATTACACTAGTGAAAAAAAACATTTTCTGATAGAGAACATGTAGTTGGTTTTTCTAGGAAGTCAACATAATAATCATCATCATATTAATCATATATAGGAAAATAAGAAATATATGCAATGTCATCTAACCAGGAAAATCTTGGGACATCAACCTACTCTTCAACAAGATGGTTTGCAAATTCATTTTGTTGACTATCTACAAATGAATACATAAAACAATCAACCCCATGCTTATCATGGGATGGATCAGAAGCTAAATCGGGAACTTCTTTTTCAATAAGTGGAATATAATCGTTTGCAAAATCCTTATCATTTAAAACATCAAGAGGACATATGATATTATTAACCCTATGCTCAATATTTAAATCAACTGTTTTTTCTCATATTTACGGTCATGTTATTTAACATCCAACTCCTCCTTTTGAGTCTGTTTACACGCTTGGATATTGTGTTGAATCTCATAAGCATCATTAAACATTTTTTGTAGGGACTTGGGTCTTCTTTCCATCAGGAGGAAATACAAATCTGGGTGAAAAATTGTTGCATAATGGAGGATGGAAGCAGATTCAGTGGGTTGAATTTCTTTGGGAAACTTGTAATAAATACTGGAAAACCTCCTGCTGAATGTACAAATAGTTTCACTTCTTTGCATTTTCAAAGCATAGAACTCTGTAAGTTGTAGATCCAAAGATTTCTTCTTTCCCCAAAACTTCAAAACAACATTCTTTAATTCCTCCCATGAGCTAATTGTCTTTGGATGCAAGTGTTTAAAAAATTATTTGGTATCCCCTTTCAAGGATTGAGAGAAGGCCCTCATAAAAATATCATCACGATCAATCTCAAAGAAATCTATAAAATGTTCAAAATCTTAGATGTGTTTTTCAGCTGTGATGGCATTAGGTTCTCCATCAAATATAGGTAGGTACTTATAGTGCTTTGGAGGAAAATCATGAAGGATGTGAGGTAATTTTAAATGTTTGTATATATGATGAATCTTGGAGGGTGTTTGATCCAAAATTTGATCCAGGAGCCAAGATGGGTCTAGGAAGGCCTCAAGATGGACGTGTTTGTAGGCCTCGTCGATATGAAACCAACACAACTTGAACGGGCTCAAAAGAACATCATATGCGAAAGATGTTGCGGTCTTTTCATTTTTCCTAACAATAAAAAAAATATTGATTGTAAAGTTCGTACAATGATGATGTGGAAGCTGACCGTATAGTCTGTACTGCCATAGAGGTGATGTGGAAGTGTGTTGGATGTTGAATGGGCAAACACATCGATAAATAGGTGATCGAATCATGTTTTTATAAGTGGAAGATTATTTAGGCGAATAATGTGGTGCCACATGGCCCTATCATGGGTTGCTACGTGGAAACCCCCATTGGATAGTTAAGGAAAAGTTGTTTGGACTCCCGGGGAGTTGAACCCATGACCTCTGGTCTAGGTGGTGAAAGTTTTGGTAGGGCCAGGCTACCAACCCACGCACATTGTGTCTTGTTAAACATAGTATAAAAGTAGTATTTGAATTGAAATAAAAAATATTCAAGCAAAGAATAGGGCTAGGGCCTAGCCACATCCTCGATGTGACACCATATTTCCATACTATGTGACCAAGCCTTTTGTATTGGTGAATGGGTATGACATGGTAGATAGCCCCTTATTCTGTGTATAGAACATAAGACCTTGTGTTATCGTTTGGCGCAGATATGAGAGGGTTAGGGTCGGTCGGTCGGGCTAACCCACCGACCAAGGGGCATAAGCATGAGCTCGAAACAAGGGCTAAAAATTTAGTTTGTGTGGGATGCATTATCCTGATGCCACATGGCCTTAGATGTGACCGAGGATCGAATGTTGGGGGATAAAGACCAAGGAGCCAATGTGCCAGCCTTAGCACTAGGACACATGGAGGCACCCAAGTGACCAGAAGCCTGAGGAAAAGGGGTTGCACTTGGTATTTTTCATATTTGTAGGTTTTATACTATGTATTATGATTTTTAATGGATTATTAGCTAGATTTGGGAGATTTAATCCATATTTGGAGGATCTTGGGCCCTTTTTGAGGCCAGATATTTGGGGGATGTTGGGAGTTTGTTACCAACTTCAAGCCTATATAAACCAAAGGCTCTTGGATATATTGAAGAGGAGGTTCAAAGCAAGAAAATGAGGTAGAATTGTTGAGCCAAAGCCATTGTAATGCAGGGAAGCTATTGAGGAGAGCAACTTTGAGGGCCATTTCTGTGAGCTTCGTACATCTATTTTCATTATCATCTGTTTTGATGGGTTCTTGAGATCTGGTAAAACATAAGAAAATCGTTTTTGTAATTCATTGGCACTTTCATGATGTACTTGAAAATATTTGAAGAGAAATAAGAAATCCCACTGAGACAAAGGCTCAGAGACGTAGGTGAGATTGTCGAACTTCGTTATCACTTTGGTGTTTTATGGTTTGTTGTTCTTCATGGTTATTTCCAGATCTGTATATTTCTATATGGTTGTTATGTTTCCTCATTAATTCATCGTCTTTACTCATTTTCCTAAATGGAAATTTAACTCATGAAAAATAACTCAACCATTATCATTTAAAAGATATTTCCGGATCAAGTTGGTATCAAAGCTAGTTGACGATTGGTTTTTGAGTTTGCATGGCTACCAAAAAAATGAAATCTAAAGAGGGACTTTCTCAAGATGAGAAGGATATGAAAAATACTCTTCTTTCCATGGCAGATATGGTGAATTTTTTGTATGAAGATTACTTGGAACAAAACAGATCGTTTCAATTGAAATCTTCAAAGAACAACAAAAGTGAAAGAAAATTGAAGGAATTTTCTTCTACACCGAAATCCGAAAACATCTATGAGGAAAGGGCCTTGGAAATAAGGGCCATGCTATCATTAATCCCATAGAAGCTATGGAAAGACCTCATTATTTAGGATTTGGACATGGCGAAGTGGATATTGGAGCATTCTCGAAGATGGAATCCAAAACATTGGAAGCAAGTGATGCTTCAAATGACCAGCCTAATTCATTGCGGGAACACTTCACGAAAGCTAATGGCATATCACTCCATGATGGTGATGGTGAATGAAAATCATATCCAAAGACAAGTGAATATAAAAACAACAGGTATAATGGTCATGATTTTTCCAAATATTGTTTTAAATATAAAAATCATAATCATGTAATCTGAAATTTGTGGAATATGTATCCTTGTAATTTTTTTCATTCACCTAAGCATTGTGTGGAAAAGTGTTGAAAGAGAGTATTTGTGAATGAAGTTTATGTTGACCAGGAAGGACACCCAACATAAATATTGAACTCCACAATGGAAGAAAGAGAAGGGAAAACAAGTCTGGATGCCAAAAAACCACTACACTTATTGCAACAAGGGTGGACATCAAAAGGCTAAATATTGGAAGCTTAATCTGGAGCTTTGTCCAAATAAGGAAAAAAGGATTGCGCATGTACTCACCAAGGAAGAGACATTACCAATGAAGAAATAGGAACACCATGGAGGAAACAAAACAATCACTTGGTTATGCCAGAAGTGGATATCACATCTTCAATGTATTTTGCTTCCATTATTGTAATCACACATGTTGAAATGATGACTTGCTATAACATCATTTTTGTACAACATAGTGTTTTTTTTTTATCCTTACAAGTATGTAATCAGTAAGGTCTAGTTTTTAACCTTTTGGAGGACCAAAAGGTCTTTAGTAGGGAGGATTGATCCAAAATTGGATCCAGGAGCCAAGATGGGTCCAGGAAGGCCTAAAACTAAAAGTTCTTAGAATCTCTTCAAAATAGATATGTGCATAGACCTCACCGATACAAACTCAACACAACTAGAACATTATCAAATGGACACCATTTGAAAAATATATCGCGGTCTGTTCATTTTTTCAAACAGGCAAAAAAATGTTGACTGTACAGTCTGTACAGTGCTGACGTGGAAGTTGACTGTACATTTTATACAACCATATAGGTGACATGGAAGTGTGTTGGATGTTTACTGGGTATAAACAATGATAGATAGGTAATTGAATCAGGTTTTGACACATGGTATATTATTTGGGTGAATAATGTGGTGCCACATGGCACCCCTCCATTGGACAGTTTGGAAAAAAAAATTTGGACTCCCGGGCAGTTGAATCGTGACGTCCGGGTTGGGTGGTGAAAGTTTGGTAGGGATGGGATACCATCCCACCCACATTGTGTCTTGTTAAACATAGTATAAAAGTAGTATTTGAATTGAAATCAAATGTATTCGGGTGGAGAATAGGGTTGGGGCTTAGTCCCAACCCCGACGCGACATCATATGTCCATACTATGTGACCAGGTCCTTTATATTGGTGCATAGGTATGGAATGGTGGATATCCCTCAATCCTATGTATAACACACATGATCCTATTTTATCATTTGTAACAGATATGAGAGGGTTAGTGCTGGTCGGTCAGGCTAGCCCACCGACCGAGGTGCATAACTAGGATCTCAAACCAGGGGATAAAACTACATTTTGCATGGGACGGAATAGACCAAGGTGACATGGCCTTATATGCGACCGAGGGCCAGATGCTAGGGGATAAAGAATAGGGGGACAATGTGCTAGCCTTAGTGCTATGCCACACGAAGGTGCCCAAGTGACCAGGAGCCCGAGGAAAAGGGGTTGCGCCTTTTATTTTTCCTATTTGTGGGGTCCCTTGTCCCACAAACAAGCGGGTCTCATACACCAATTTGGTGTGGCTTGGCAGTGAACTTAAAAATAGATTATTATTATTATTATGATTTTTAATGGGTTATTAGCCATATTTGGGAGATTTAATCCATTTTTGGAGGATCTTGGGCCCTTTTTGAGGCCAGTTCTTGGGGGGAAGTTGGGATTTTGTTACCAACTTAATTCCTATATAAACCTAAGGCTCTTGAATCCATTGAAGACGAGGTTCAGAGTAGGAAAATGCTGCAGAATGGTTGAGCCAAAGCCATTGTTATGCAGGGAAGCTATTTAGGAGAGAAACTTCGGGGGCCATTTCTGGGAGCTTCGTACATCTATTTGCAGTTCCATCTATTTTGATGGGTTCTTGAGATCTGGTAGAACATAAAAAACTCATGCTTGTAATCCATTGGAACTTTCATGATGTATTTGAAAATCTTTGAAGAGAAATAAGAAATTCCATTGAGACAAAGGCTCGGAGACGTAGGCGAGATTGTCGAACGTCGTTATCACTTTGGTGTTTTATGGTTTGTTGTTCTTCATGCTTATTTCCATATCTACATATTTATATATGGTTGTTATTTTTACTCATTAATTCATCCTCTTTCTTCATTTTCCTAAATGGTAATTTAACTCCTGCAAAATGACTCAACCATTGTCGTTTAAAATATCTTTACAAATCAATGTTGGATCACATACAAGAGGTGCGACATCAACCTTGGTTTCATGAGGCTCATGAACTTCATTATGGTCATCACATGACTCAGATGGAATATTTTGATCAAAATCAATGATACAATGAAGAGATATATGTACAACTTTAAGAGGAGGATATTGTTGGCCTTTGGCCAAGTTTTGAGGATCCTTGGTCATGCTTGACCTATTTTTGGGACTTCGATAGGCTGTCGAAGGTAGAGTGCAAGACGAAGTGGAGATTGCGGGATCTCAGCCCCTTTTAAGGGATTTTTGGATTTTGGGCTTATGTAATGGGTATGGGGATGTCAGCCCATGGGTTTACCCATGCTTAGGCCTATTTTGTAATGTATAAATAAGTAGCTAGGTGATGTAAGTAAGGGGTAGATGTGGTGCTAGGTGCTAAAGGAAATTGAAGGCCAGTGTGTTAAGTGCTAAGTGTTAATTGATGAGTGCAAGTGGTAACTGTAATTTCTTTGTGCATACTGTGTGAGGTTTGCAGAGCTAAGTGCAAGTGATTGTAAGAGACTGTGGAAGGATTTGTGCCTAGATCTACTCAAGGAAGGAGGATTTGGCGAGGTGCACGGTTCTCCTATCCTCTTCGGAGTTGATTTTGAGGATTTTTGCATGAAATAATATTGACGAAAGATAATAAATAAGATGAAGAGTTGGTGGAAGTAGCCCCAGGGTGGGGGTGAACCACGTGTATCCTGTGTTGTGAATGCTTTGTGCTTCTTGGTTGTTATTTTTTTTATGTGATTCAATGCTTAGTGTGATGTTAGATGATAGATGAATCTAATATAATTTCTTAGTTCTGAATAATGTGACTGAATGCAAGATCTGATCTATGTTGGTATGCTTAGTTCTTGAGTCTATTCAATCTACGTGAATATAGTGCAGATATTTTGTTAGGGTTAAGCTATGTTGTAAGATAATACTAAATATCGATGAATCATAATTGCTAAGTGATCTATTAAGGTGTTACAATCACATATATTTGTCCTAGCTAAGGTTGAAGAGACCTGAGTCCTACAACCACCCCTACCTCTACCTCGGGTGAGACTTCATGTTCTTCACATGTGTTGCCGAAAGGGCCGGTAGCTAGGGTTTTTTTGGTGCTCTATTGTAGTGTTGAACCATGGGTCTATCCCTGTGCCAACAAATGGTTCCATTGCTGAGACCTGAAACTATGATTTTTGGGAACTGAGGAAGAAGAAACTTTGTGCAAATATCTGACCTGAAACTGTGATTGCTAGGAACTGAAGGAAAGAAAGAAATCTTTGTGTGTAGATTGGTTTCCTTAGTGCATAGTATTCTACTTGACCTATAAAGATCTGTGCTAAAAAGAGAATTCATATCCAAAGAAAAGAGGTAAGATCTGGAATCTTTGTGCTCTGGTAAAGGTAAGAATAGTGAATTTTTTTAGATATGGAAGCTTTGTGCTCTAGTGAAAGTAAGATTAAGTGGAAATTTTGTTTCAAGAGTATGGATCTAGATATGCTTAATAAATGTTGTCCTAGTCTGAAAACTAGGGCATAGATAGAAGAGAAAAAGTTTGATATGAGTAGATATGATAGAAATAATGAAAAATATGTTATTCCTGTGCATATAAAGAATGTTTGGACTAACAAATGGATGCAGGATCCTAGAAATAATTTTTTGCAGGTTAGCTACCATGATCCTAGTGTGTAGTATAGGAAGGGTTGGGGATCATTTACAAGAAAGAGAGGATTGACTCTTTGTTATAGTTGCAAAAGACCAAGACATATTGCTAAGGAATGCTCTAATAGATTACCCAATTATCTTTGTTGTAAAGCTATGGATCATGAACTTATGGATTTCCCTAGAATGATTTCTAAGGTTGAAAGAATGAATATGAGACAAGAAAAACTTGAGGAAGGTCACGAAACTAAGACCAGGGCAGAACCCCAGAAAGAATCAGAAACTGTACTATGGAAAATGAAAGAAACCCTGAATGATCATAGAAACATCAACTTACCAGAAATCTTCAAAGAAAAAGAATGCATAAAAAAAAGAATAGGGACTTTGACATTGACCGCATTCTAGATGAGGAAACACAGGTGAATATCATGATAGAAAGAACTTGGGAAATTTTAGGGAAGCCTGCTATGATTCCTTCATTAGGAGGAATAGGATTTTTTATAGGAAAGATGATAACCCTATGTGGAAGAATTACCCAGATGTTTATGAGTGGTCATATAACTTTGACAGAGGAAGATTTTGAGGTTGTTAAATTTATTGAGAACAATGCTCCATTTACTATGTTACTAGGAAAATCCTGGATTGAGAAGGATTGGGCGAGAAGAAAAGAAGAGGAAACTCTAGAACAGAAGAAGAAATAACTGAGAGAATTCATGACAAAGAGGATAGAATACTTACTGAAAGAACAAGAAGATTAGTCGAAAATAATGAGGATGAGACATCGGGATGTCAAAATTGAAAGAGAATAGGAGTACTTGAGATACCTATATATATAGGAGAGTAGAGAACCTACACCAGACATAGAAGAAGTATTTCCATTAAACCCTAGTAAAGACCATCAACATCGCAAAGTTACTATGCCAAGAGAATATAAGAATTTGAATGGAAAGAGGAATACCGAGATGAAGATCACCGGGAAGAAGGATATAAAACTCAGTAAGAAGAAAGAAAAGATAGAAAATTTACAAGAAACACTAGAAAGAACTACGCAGAACGAAGGGTTCAAAAATTTGAACTTCATCGGGATATCAGTACAACATAATGGGGAGGGAAAGAGAAGAAAGCATGGGTTGTTCTATGCAAATTGCAGATGAAGCAAATCAGAAGGATTAGACCTGAAGTTCCTCGAGACGTGTCATAGGTGAGTGTTGGGGGCCTCTTGGCCAGTGGGTATGAAAGTAAGCATAGAATAAAGAAGAAAATATGAAATGTGAACTATGCAGAAGACACAATGACTGATGCTGGGTCGTGGTGAGCAGAAGAGTAGAAAAGACAGTGCGAAGTAAGAGAAAGGAATTAGTTGGACAAGGATATCGAGGATGATAGATAAGAAAGGAATCATAGATCTGGAGCTATGAACAGTGTCGATCTGGACCTGCGAACAATGACCATTACTTTGCAGGATGTGTAGGATAAATGAGAAGAAATTGCTCAAAGCGTAGTTGAAATAATCAATAGCATTTCCATGGAATGTAAACAACTAAGTGATCGCAGTGCCCAGAATTATGAGTGACTCACTGAGGATCCTAAGTTGAAGGCATTAGACTCACAACTCCAGGAGGTGAAGCAACAAGTGGAAATAGTACAGGTGCAACTGAAGCCCTTGTCAACCATTGAGAGGATGAAGCAATCCCAAGAACAACACATTGCTCAAGATCAGGTCCACACCATTAAGAGAAGAGTCATGGAAGTGACTCAAAGGATTCAACCAATACAGGATGAGGCATGCCAACTGTTTGCAGAGATCGAAGGCCAAGGAGAAGAACTGGAACAAGTCGTCACTGTAGTTGAACAATGTTTAGAGGGACCTATCAACGAAACAAAAATCCAAGAGTTCACTAAGAAGGAGGTCATGGCACAACAACAGGTCAAAGTAGCTCGAGACAAGCTCAAGGATTTTGAGGTAGAATTACCTAGAGAAGAGTGACTTGGGATGAGTCACAGGTGAGTGTTGGGGGCTCGTTGGCCCTTGAACAAGTTTTAAGGATCCTTGGTCATGTTTGACCTATTTTTGGGACTTCGACAGGCTATCAAAGATGGAGCGTAAGATGAAGCAGAGATTGCAGGATATCGACCCCTTTTTAGGGATTTTTCGGTTTTGGTCTTATGTAATGGGTATGAGTATTTCTACCCATGTCTTTACTGATGCTTAGGCCTATTTTGTAATGTATAAATAAGTAGCTAGGCAATGTAAGTAAGGGGTAGATGTGGTGCTAGGTGCTAGTAAAATGAAGTCTAGTGTGCTAAGTGCTAAGTGTTAATTAATGAGTGCATGTAGTAACTGTAATTGCTTTGTGCATACTATGTGAGACTTGTAGAGCTAAGTGAAATTGATTGTAAGAGACTATGGAAGGCTCTGTGTCTAGATATACTTGAGGAAGGAGGATCTAACGAGGGGCGCATATCTCTTGTCCTCTATGGAGTTGATTTTGAGGCTTTGTGCATGTAAGAAGATTGACCGAAGATAACAAAGAAGACGAAGAGTAGGTGTACATAGTCCCAGGGTGGGGGTGAACCATGTATATCCTATGTTGTGAATTCTTTGTGCTTCTTGGTTGTTCTTTTGTGTATGTGATTAAATGCTTAGTGCGATGTTAGATGATAGATGAATCTAATATGATATCTTAGTGTCGAATAATGTGAATGAATGCTAGATTTGATCTATGTTGGTATGCTTAGTGCTTGAGTATATTGAATCTATGTGAATACTGTGCAGATCTTTTGTTAGGGTTTAGTTGCGCTATAAGATAAGACTGAATATTAATGAATCATAATTGCTAAGTTCTTTGTTAAGGTGTTACAATCACAAATCTGTGTCCCAACTAAGGTTGCAGACAATTGAGTCCTGCAGTCACCCCTGCATCTATCTCGGGTGAGACTTCATATGCTTCGCAAGTGTTGCCTAAAGGGATGGTAGCTAGGGTTTTGTTGGTGTGATGTTCTAGCATTGAACCCCAAGTCCATTCCTATGCCAATAGATGTACAATTGAAATATTCCCATGATCATCATTCGAATGTTGAAGGTAAAGAAAAATTTTCTTAGCATGTTCAGGAAAGGAAAAAAGGTAATTAATAACAAAAATTATTATGTCTTGGAAAAAAATCAACTTTAGGTACTTTTTTTCTCCCATGATGTCCTTTAATACCTATATCAATGGATCATGTCCTCCATTGGATTCTATGATGTACATTTGAAGCCTGAGTGGAGTTGCCAATAAAATCTTTAGGCTACTGAGTCTTTGGACAATGGACTCACCATGAAAATTTTTAATTCTAGATTCTTGAAAATGGAGTCACCAGGTGAATGATGTACAACATTTCTATGTCTAAATACTTTTCACCATCAGTAATCAGATCTTAACTTTGTCGATAATCCAAGGGAATATTTCACCTTCGCTCCCTGGAAACGATGCCAAAATGTTAGCACTCTGTAAATTTTTTCGGCTGATAAAAAAAACGACAGAGGTAACCTACAAACAACTTTAGAGCTCAATGCTAGCCTACTTAGCTCAGGGAGCGCTCTCTCTTGTCACTTGGTATTTAACATATGGATTTTCTTTAATAAATCAATGGCTAGGTTTTGTTGTTGTTAAGGGTTTTTTATAAATTTGCTGGCAAGGAAGGGGAGGGACACTTAGGTCTATGGAGTCAAACTTTTGAAATAAATGGAAGAACCAATTGGTTGGTAGAAATATCCATAGGATAAAGGATAAATGAGGTGATTAATCTGGGTTATAAATTGTAATTTACAAAGTGTAAGAAGAAAGGGGAAAACAAGTAACTGTATCAGAGCATTAATGAAATGAATTTTGAATTAGTTAGGAAGAACTTAACATAGTTTAAATTGCTTAAGCCAAGAGCATCACAAGATGAATTATGGGCCTTTAACTATCCAATTTAAACATAAGCCAGTGTAAATGGAATAAAAAGTACATGAAATACATACAAAGAGAGAAGACAAAACTCAGACCACCACCATTATAATATTTTCATGGAAACTTCAAGACTTTTGCATGTGTATTCTATTCACCTTTAGAAAATTATATTCAAGTTTCGAATAGCTAAAATTGTGCCCTTTCACTTCTTCCAACTTCTAATACATTTGGAACTCCTAATATTTTTACAAGTTGAGTTCCTTCAATTTGAAACCGATTACAGTGATTACAAAGAAACATTTCAATTTCTGAAAACGATTACAATGATTAAAATGAAACATTTTGGTTTTGAAACTGATTACAATGATAAAAAATAAAACGTTTCATGATCTGTATTCTAGCTCTTCTGGCATTTCAATTTATTCCCTAGCCCTCTAACTCTGTCTCAATCGTCTGTGTCATTAGTTGTCTTTCATTGACCTCTGGACATCATTTTCCAGGCCCTGGAAAACTCCATTTGGCCTTATCCATCCAGATTATCTCCTTCGATTGGAAGTCAGGAAATGCTCTATCTCAGATATAATTTTATGCCTGAAAACAAGTGGAAATGGCGAGTTGAGTTAGTGTATTGTTGAGTTGCATGTGGAAGACGATATTTGTGCCAAGTGATAATGGTCGAGTGTTTAAAAATAATAATAATCAAATAAAATAAATGACTAATGGTACTTTTATACTTTTTTTGTTTTTGGGGGCATGAGGAAGTAGTTTGGGATAACTCACTTTTCACCCCGAAATGAACCCAGTGGCACCATGTAACCCTAAATAGAAACCATGGTTTGGATTTTGGCCTGCTCTCTAAAGTTATCTTCCTCGCAAATTCTCCCCTTAAAATCATCCTCGATCGTCGATCTTGAGAGGTCACGATCTACGACGAATCGGGCCCCACCACTTACTACTCGTACTAGATTTAGCCTCTCCTTTCCATATTTAGACCCTTCTCTATTTTATGAGTCTTCTAAACTGTTTTAGAGTCATGCTAGATCGTGAAATCTTGATTTCACACAATAAAAATTAGCATATGATAACACGGGGCCCACATTAAATTTTCCACTTCATCTACCAGGGTTAGTTTTTGGATGTAGAGGCCTTATTGTAATGTGCTCAGTAGAATGTGCATAGCCAACACATCTCTTCTCATAGATTAGTTACCTCAACTCGAGCAAGTTTGTTTCATTCTCCATTTCACAGTTTCAACTGATTTCTTTATTGAATAGAAGTTAAGTTTCATTGTATCTCTATCATGGTTCACTCACTAGTACATATTGGACAAATTGAGACATTCTATTTGCGATGTTATGGACAAAATTGGACATACTATCGAAAAATAGAGGAAATTTTATTTATTTTTTCCATATTTCCCGATAATGTCGCAAGTGCAATGTAATACAAACACATGTCACTATTGCGATGAAGGTAGGAAGATGTCTATATTGTGACACCATTATATTTCCGTCTCTCTTGCGACGTTGGTAGAATAGTCGTTGCACTTGAGACATTATGGAAACTAGGTTTTCCCCCTCCCAACGATCACCTAGTATTTGACCAAGTCAACTTTGACTTGGTCAACTATCATCGGAATTGCGACGTTATAAAATATGTAAATATGTTTCATTTAACGGATGTTGCGACAAGTTTTCTATAATAATGACACTTAAAAAGGGGTATAAGAGGGTTTTCTTGGTGAACAAAAAACATGTATTTTTTTCAGTATATGTTTGTGGGGAAGAATGTCAGAAAACATTAGATCTCAGAAAATAATTAAAGAGGTTGAAAAGGGTTATGGTAAATGTTATTTCCCTTGAAAAAATTGTTGTACTAGATGTCTCGAAAGAGTTTTAATAGAACAACTAAAACACATTGTAGAAAATATGGGCACATGGACGGGGGTTCAAATGAATATCATCCTATGGTAATTAGCTATATATACATTCATTATTTGTTTCAATATTTAGTGTATTCTCAAACTTTGATATTGTTTTATACATGCATTAATTTTTCATGATTGTTTGTAATTATAAAGTTAGATTTTCCCCCTAACTTTATGCACAAAGCACCAAGTAGTAGAAGAAATGATGGTGTAGTACAAGATGAAGAACTTGAAGTAGATAATGAAGATCAAGTTAATGATCCCATCGAAGTAGATGATAATAATAACATATTTCAATATGATGTGACAAATTAAATGATCCAAGACTTATTCGATCATCCAGATGAGGATCATGGGGACAATAGGGATGGTATTTATGATGAACCTCTGATTGAAAAGGAAAATAAATGACTTATAAAGGGTCAAGATAAAATCTTCTCTCCACTACATTGCTTCTTGTGAACTTGAAAGTTACGAGTCATTTTTCAAACACTTGTATGACACAGATTCTAAGGTATGTAATATGCTTCATAACATCTACATAAAGGTTGAATTTTCCCCATTTTGTTTAGTGTTAATTAATGTGTAAAATAAAAATGCAATATTTACAATTATTATTCTCTACATTAACTATTTATGTTTTATGTTTTAGATTGTTAGGTGAATTTTTGTTACCCTCATAAAATATTTTACCTTGCACATATTGATATTTACATGCCATTATGAAAGACATTGGAATGGAGTATCAAAGCATAGATGCATGTCATGATGATCATATTATATATTATGGAAAACATGCATAGAAAAAAAAATTCTTGGTATGTGGTATCAGTAGATATCGAACCGATCAAGTAACAAAAATGGTCCCTAGAAAGGTTCTCTAGAATATTCCCATAATTCCACATTTCCAGTGATTGTTCAGGTGCCAAAGCATAGAACAGTTTATGGATTACCATGAACAAAAGATAATTGAAGATGGTGTTCTTCGAATTCCTACAAATGGTTATGCATTTAAGGAAATTGTTGCAAAATGGCCTTAATTTACAGATGAACCTCATAATGTTAGGCTTTCATTGGCAACTAATGGTGTTAATCCATTTGGAGAGCTTCAGTTTGTTTACTCAGTGTGGCCTATTTTTTTTATCAACAATAACATTCCTCCTTGGATGTCAATAAAGAGGGAGCACATAATGTTCACACTGATTATTCCAGGTTTTTTTTACATTAATTATTTGAATTTAAATTTTTCATTTTTCTCTTTTTTTGCATAACATATTTTATTTATTTATTTACGTATATATACATAACATGGTAGTAATTTCATGTAACTTCAAACAATTAGTTAAGTACCAAGTTAAATATATGACTGGGTATATCGAGCTTCTTATTGAAGAGCTACTGAATTTATGGGACATAATCACTATGTATGACATATGTAAACCAATTGGGCAGAAGAGATTTCAATGTCGTGGAATACTCTTATTGGCAATTCATGATTCCCCAAGACTCACACATTTTTGTGGTATGTAACATTCCATATTGCACTCTTGAATAGTATATAATTAGTTGAATATATCATGCATGTTTTTTTAAATCATCATTTCCTATATTAATAGTTCACATTAATCCATCTGTTGTAGGTCTTCAAACAAAGGGTAAATTTGCATGTCTAGTTTATGGTCCTAAGATGAAATATCATTGGTCAAATTTTTTAGGAAAGGAGGTGTTTGATGAGTATAGACACTTCCTCTCTAAGAACCATAAGTATCGTACTACTGAAAAATATATTTTCAATGGGAAACAATAGACTGGACTAAAACCAAAAAGAGTGACACCTCACCTATGGAAGTTGGCGTATGACATAATTAATCCTTGAGGTATGCAATTTGTTTATGTATCGTAACATAATCATGTTTTGAAATTTTATTTCAATTATTCATTTTATTTTACTGAATTTGATAAATATTGTTCTGTTTTTTTTTATGCTTCATCAATGTTGTCGTCGAGAAGGTAGTAATAATGGGCTTCCATGAGGAATGAAATGTTATCCCACTCAATTCATGATCTTTTCTTACTATAAGGACCTAAAAATAGTTCATTTATTTAATGCAAAGAATATCAGGAAGAATGTGACGGAAACATTATGGCAAATCATAGATGGTGGGAGGGATAAAGAAAAAATTGTCAAAATTTGTAATGACATTCGGGGATCCAATCATGAAATAAAAAGTGTGATCCGATCAAATAACGATGGAGACCAAAATAACCTTCCATATTTATTAACAGATCAACAAAGCAATGGTGTAAAAGAGTTCATTCAAAAAATTAAATTTCCCACAGGTTTTTGTTCAAACATAAAGAATATCTTAACAAAGAAAGGTGAATTTGGTGAGGTAAAAACACATGATTGGCATACCTTCATTAAGATAATTAATCATTTTAGTATTCATACTTATATATTGCTCGTATACATTTTTTGAGATTTTTATTTTTTTTCTACTTTTGAACAAGTAACGATTCGTTTTTATTGTTACAGTATGTTCTACCTCTATCTCTTCCAAACAAATTTGAAAACAATGTAAAACAAGTTATATATGATCTTGGAAAATAAATGAGGTAAGTCGTTGCAATATATATATGAAAAAAAACAAATTCAATTTTTTGTTGTACTTAATGACATGTGTTTTACTTGTAATGTAATATGTATTTATATGTTTGGTTGAAATATGTTATTTTCTTGCGTCATGATCTGTAGATGGTTATCATTGAAATAAATCCATGAAGATGATATAAAGTATTGAAAGAGAGAAATTCCTC
>ML821133.1:23517-37057 GCA_009831015.1 Picea engelmannii
ATACGCAGTACTAAAATTAAGTTGGGCTCCCAAGGCCTCTTGGAAACTCGTCCAAAATCGTCCAGTAAACACCGATCCTCGATCGGATGTAATCTTCTTAGGCACTCCATGCAGCCTCACAATCTCACTGATGAAAACTCTCGCTATGTTAGGTGCCTGATACGTCCTATGCAGAGAAATAACGTGAGCACTCTTCGTCAGAGTGTCTACTACTACAAAAATCGCGTCATGTCTCCTTTCCATTAGTGGCAATCCAACAATAAAATCCATCGAAATAACTTCCCATTTCGATTCCGGAATGGCATGTGGATGAAGTAAACTTGCCGAGTGTCTATGCTCAGCCTTTACCTGCTGACACTCTAGACATATAGCCACAAGGTTGACTATGTCGGCCTTCATTCCCTTCCATAAGAATAAGGGTTTAAGGTCTGCCCTCATCTTCGTGACTCCTAGGTGAGCCATATAAACTGCTCTATGAGCCTCACTCAGGATCAACCTCCTCAACTCGTCGTTTGGCGGTACGTAAATCCGACTTCTAAACCTCAATAAACCATCGCTATCAAATGAATATCCCTCATAATGCGGTACCCTCATTGTGTTTTGTCCGATAAAATCCTCGACTTCTTTGTACCATTCATCATCACGCTGTAAAGTGAGAATATTCTCACGTAGATTTGCCTGGAGGGGTAACACCGAAAATATGCATGGCCTCCGACTCAAGGCATCCACCACTTGGTTCACTGTTCCCTTTATGTAAGTAATATCGAAGTCGTACTCGCTAAGCAATTCCGACCAACGCTGTTGTCGCGCGTTCAGGTCACTTTGTGTAAAAATGTGTTGTAGTCCACAATGATCAGTCCTTAATTCAAATTTTCATCCAACAAGGTAGTGTCTCCAAACCTCCAAGGCATAAACGATGGCTAAAAGCTCCAAATCGTGCGTCACGTAGTTCTTCTCATGCCTTCTCAGATTCCTCAAAATGTAAGCAATCACTCATCCATCTTGCATCAAGAATCCGCCTAAACCTTCCTTGGATGCGTCAGTGCATACCAAGAAGTCTGCGTCCATGTCAGGGACCTTTAGGATCGGCGCTGTTGTCAACAACTCTTTAAGCCTCCGAAATGCTTCCGCACATTTCTCTGTCCAAACAAACCTCTTGTTTTTCTTCTGCAATTCCATGATCGGATTTGCTATCTTCGAAAAACCCTCGACGAACCGTCGATAGTATCCGGCTAAACCCATAAAACTACACACTTCTGTGACATTCGTTGGCGCATGCCATTCCGTAATAGCCTCAACCTTGGTTGGATCCACGGCGATACCTTCATTGGAGATGACATGCCCTAAGTAATGAATCCTTGATTGATAAAAAGAGCATTTGGACAACTTCCCATACAATTTGTGCTATCGCAGACACTGTAGTACCAAGCGCAAGTGCTCGTCATGCTCCTTTATCGTCCAAGAGTAGATCAAGATATCGTCAATGAATACTTGGACGAACTTGTCCAGGTACTCGTGGAACACCTCGTTCATCAAACTCATGAATACCCCTGGGGCGTTTGTCATTCCAAATGGTAAAACAGTAAATTCATAATGTCCAAATCCCATTTTAAAGGTGGTCTTAGGGACGTCATCCTTCTTGATCCGTAACTGGTGATACCCTGATCGCAAATCGATCTTGGAGAACACTGTTGCACCCTTCATTTGATCGAATAGATCATCAATTCTTGGTAAGGGATACTGATTCTTGATCGTAGCCTTGTTCAGTTGACGGTAGTCAAGGCAAAGCATCCATGATCCATCATTCTTTCATATGAAAATAACTGGTGCACCCCATGGTGACACACTAGGGTGTATCAGTCCCAGGTCCAACAACTCCTTCAATCGCATTTTTAGCTCTTGCAACTCTGGGGTCGACATCCGATAAGGCATTCTTGCTATCGGTTCGGTCCTCGGTTTCAAGTCTATGGTAAACTCTAGTTCTCTTTCTGACGACATCCCAAGCAACTCCTCTGGAAATACATCCGCAAACTCCTTCACCATCGGAAGGTGTTCTAGACCTTCTGCTACTCCCTTCTCGTTTAGCACAAGAATCGCATAAAGTTTGCACCCCTTGCGCATAGTCTTTTGTAACTGTAAGGAAGAGACGAACCATAGGGAATCTCCCTGGTTTCGTCCTACAATCACATGTCTCTATCCTTCGTCATCAACTAGGCTCAACCCTTTCGTCTTACAGTTGAGTATCGCCTCATGCGATTCCAACCAATCCATACCGATCACGACGTCATAAGATCCTAAGATCGTGACGTACAATTTGACCCTTGTGACAAACTCTCCCAGGTTAAGGGCACAGCCCGTAACCTTTCCTCCAACCTTCTGTTTGGCTCCTGAAGCCATCTCCATGAAGCTAAACTCATCCTGTTCAACTGCCTTTACCTTAATCCTTTTCAGCGCTACACCAGAAATGAAAGTCTCAGTAGCACCTGGGTCTATCAAAATACTAAGGGTCTGGTCAGCGACAGTACCTTTCGTCTTGAGCACAGTCAACTGGTGCTCTGCCTGGTGGTTATTCACCGCCACATGAATCCGATGGGCCTTGCCCATATCTCCCATGGTAGTGGGTCCGGCTGATCCAGACGCTCTGGCCCTCTCCACAGGACATTCATGCTGGTAGTGTGGCTCCCCACACGTCCAACACCCCTTCCTCGGCCCAGTAATCCCGGTACCCAAAGTAGAAGATGATGGCCCACCGGCCTGGAACCCAGGTCTGTTCTGCTGAATAGGCCTAAAATACTGTTGCGACGGGCGACGCTGCTGTTGATGCTGTGGTCCCTGATAAGGTGCCCGCTGCTGAGGTGACGGTCGTCGGGGTGTAGGGAAAGTGGACCCTCTCTGGAAGCCATGATATCTCAGCGTATGTCTTGCTGGTGCCTGATGTTGTGGTGCACCAGAAGAACCCTTCCCTGCTGGTCTCGTTGGAGACCTAGTCTGACCCCCACTAATAAGCTCCTCCTATGCTATGAGGACCTCTTGCATAGCATCGTGCAAGGTTTGAGGCATCCAGCTCCTAACCTTTTCACGCAGGCTGCCGTTAAGGCCAAACACAAACCTGTTGACCTTGAGCTTCTCAATGTTAAGGTGCGGAGCATACCAGAGCAGCTCCATAAAACGTGCCTCGTACTCAAGCACCATACAACCTCCCTGTCGTAATGCGTTGAGCTCATTGAGCTGTCGCTCAATGAATTCCTCTGAAAGATACCTCTCTCGGAACCGTTCCTCGAACATTTCCCATGACACATCTTCAACAACCATGTTCAGCTATGGCAGGAGCGTATTCCACCATAGAAGAGCGCTCCCCTTTAGTTGAAAGACCGCCATGCGGACCTTCATGTTGGATGTATAATCGCAAAGTGCGAAGCACATCACCATATTCTCCAGCCATGCCTCGGCGGCTGCACCGTCCGGGGCACCAAAGAACTCAGGAAAATTAACCTTCTCAAGTTCATGGTGAATGCTACCTGTAACAGCCAGTGTGCACAGTGAAACCTCAACAGGTGCCGACGCCCTGGCCTCGTCTTTGTCCAAACGGCTAATTAGAGCCTCGAATAGTGCTGAAAGGATCTCATCATCCCAACCACATCGCCAATCGCTATCTTCTCCTGTCTGAGAACCTGCTCGCCTCTCTTGGGGTTAGACCCCTCCGACGTGGATGCTACTAGAGGCATCACACCTCCTCCTCTAGCACCCCATCGTCTGCCTCCGCGGTGACCTCTAACCATGATTACCTTACGTATGCAATCAACTTGATCAACAACAGTATAATAAAATCAAATCATGACAACGAAAGCCGTAGAGAATCCCAAGTCATGGGTCGAACCTCGCTCTGATACCATATGTAACGTCCTCCTCAGTACGACGACCCAACTCTAGTAACTAGTGCAATTTTTTTTTTTTTGTTTTATAAGTGTGTGCATGCGTTTACAAGGAAAAAATCAACACATTTGACTTTGCGATGACACCCGATGATGAACAAGACACACCCATGATGAACATAAAAAGACGACAAGGACGCACGACAAGTAACTTCATGCATATATGATGATCACACGACAATAAGTAAAACTGACTACCCGCCCGTCCTACCCTGCAATGGTTAGGACCTCCAAGACACATAAGCAACGCTCAAGCCCAGGTTCCCATCGATTTTAACCATTTAAGGTCTCAGGTCTGGTGACTATTCTGAGGAACATGGAGGTGTCTACAACCCTCCCAACACAATACAAACAATCCCACTAATATAAGGACTATCATCAGACCAACCCAAGGCAACCAACATTAACAATACAGTAACATAACCCTTCAATTTCGAGCGAAAATTAGAAATCAAAATCCAACATTGTGCATGGCGCACAACCAAAAATCTAAACATTTAAACATTTCTTCAATCCAAATTAAATTACAAGCACGCAAGGTGTCTGATATACATAAACTATCCAACAGTAACCATCTCAAGGCACAATTCCTTTTAATTTCCAGGCACGCTATTTGATCAATCAATCATTAATTAAAACATAACACATATAAATAATCTGCGATATCATTACCATAAATGATGACCACATGATCATGTACATCCCCATGAATATTAGTATTAACATAAGATATTGCATATCATCGCATTAATAATGAAATTACCTCACATTGACATCCCATTACATCCCAATACCCTACATTAACATTTCACTATCATTTCATTCCATTCCATTCCATTATATCAACTTCCATTGCTTTGTAAAAATATTAATTAAACATTAACTGAATTAAATAGCTTGCTATGATTGAATACTAACTAAATAAGTAAATTGTTGCTTCCTTTATGGCTGTCATAAAATAATTCTCAATCTTCCCTCTACTCTAATTTCTTCCAACTAGCCACTAATCTGTTGCATTAGTAAAATATTAAGGTAAAAGTAAAGGTTCGATGCAAAGGCAAAATTCTTAACTATTATAATATTATTGATTATAATCTTATTAAAAGAAGAACATCCCTAACTATTATAATGAAAGGAAATTGTAGAGTCATGAAAAATAATAATAATTATGGAAGGAAATAAAACTTGTAAATGAATTAGAGTCAACGACCTTCGGTCCAACTGCAAAAATCTGCGAATTAAAGACTGAGTTGTCAACTGAATGCGAGGTTTGATTTTCCATTGGATAATAAATTGGCACAAAAGTTTATTTCATAAAGGTAACGTATTTCCTGGGGATGAATGTGTACCAAACCTATAGGTATGAACATAATCTCAAACGGGTTACGATCCAGTAAATAAATATAAAGTCATTTCAAGAAAACGGGCAATAAGAAGACGCTCCAGAGTGCAGCTCTATCCAGACAGCGAGACGCATGGGTAAAAAGGGGTCTGAAGGTATAGGTTTGAAATTTCCTGCAATGCACTATAAGTCATTAATGGGTTATGGGATTCCCAACCAGCATTAATGAAAAACTTCTACCAACTATCTCATAATGGAAATTCTGTCGAAGTTCAGGGTTACTACCAGCCACAAGGGATTTTACAATCCGCTAACACACGGATCTCGTAAGATTCGCAACCTTCTCTCTCTGTCTGCGTAAAAATATCGTGCTGACAGTCATGGACGCAGTCCAGTTGCTGGCTCAGGATTAGTAAGAAAAATAAAGGGTTTGGTATTATTGAATTAATGTTTATGAATTTATCGAGATTCAGCTCAGCCGTCTAATTCTTGGAGTCCATTCTACATGCGAATTCTTTTATATTAACATTAATGAAATTTAAAATACAAGCCCTACGTGTTATGGGTCATATTTAACAAATTAGCATATAAACATTCTACCATTATCAACTGAGCATTACTTTAAACAGTCATCATCATGAGCTAGAATTGTATTTATTCTGGTTATAGTTATATAACTGAATTGTTTCCACAAAATGCAATGAAACGCGATTAATGATAAATTACCCTAATTATTTAATTAAGAAATCATTCCACGATTTACTAAACCTATCAATTCTATTCTTCAATCAGCAATTTGATTTAATCTCAAGTTACTATCTGTTATCATAAACTCCTGTCGTAAGAGAAAAATGAAGCGCAGAAAAAGATAAGTTACTATTTTAACAGCATGAGGATTCACGCTGATTTAAGTGCTTAATTAAGGTTGGGGACAGGTGGTCTTAAATTGGGTGCTCGAATCCAAGCGTCGTCAGGCCATCTTCCCGCTCATCAAGGAAATTTCAAGCAACTCGACACGCTTACAGTGCAGAGTATTCCAGCTAGCCAGCTGCATAGGTGTAGAGGTGGGTCTACGGTTTACGATTCAGAACTGCACAAAAATTACGGCCATTGAATATGGAAATCAAACGCAGCTTGTCTCAAGGAAGAATGCAGCCATAGGAAACCCTTAGCTCCCCCTTTTCAGAGGAATAAAAGCAAGCTAACAGGTGAAGGGTTGTGCTATTGAGTGTCGAGGGTAGCATGGGAGACTGCGGCCTAGTGATCAAAGTGCAGTTTTGGAACACCGAAAGTTAAAGCGTTGATCCGTGGTCTCCCACGTGAGTGCTAAAATGGATCGAATCAAAAGTGGTGAGGACAGGCGATACATAAGAAAATGGTCTCATTCAGAATGAATGGAGGCTGGCCATGGTCTGGTAACAGTACGTAGCCACAGCGCAAAATGCAGGTCGCCATCCATAAGCCCAATCCATGAGGGTTCATGAACCCATGGCAATGTGCCACCAGCCCGGCGTTAAGGAAGAAACTGCCCAAGTAAAAGAAATTCACCAAGTAGGGCCATTTGAAGTGCACTCGCTTAGGTCTGTGCTAGGTATTGGCGTCAATCTAACAACTAAATAAAATGTTGGAAGGGATAAGATCCCACGGTCAATATTCACCATGGAGTGAAAGCAAGATAAAGTTGCATAAGCATGCAGGGCAGTGATAATCTCAGTGAATCCGCCCGAAGCTCTATGAAGAGAGGACACCGCAAAGGTCCAAGACTGTACGACAAGATGAATTTACATCTGCACGAAGAATTTTACACTAACATTTATTCAAAACGAAACCCTACCGATAGCCAGCATTTTATTTTAGTCTGAAATTAACCTTAGCACCCCGCATACCCTATGCACCTAGGCGAACTCGCTCTACCTTGACATTATGTACGTAGGAGAGAGCAAGCATCTCTTACGTCGGCAAAATCAACAGCAGGGCAAGGCGGAGGGTTTACAGTAAATAATCAGTAAGGGCGAAGAGGTGCGAGTAATAAAATGGAACCCGCCATGCTTGAACACAACAAAACCCCTATTTAAAAAAATGCTAGGGCTCCACAACTTCGCTTAAGGGATGAGCTACAGGTACAAAGGAAGGATTGGGACCAAACGCATTACAGTCAAATTTCAACCAGATTTACCTTCCCTAAACTACATTACGAAATTCCTAACGTGAGGATTTCGTTACATAAAAATTACAGTACACAAATTCTGAACAAAATGCATCCTAGACAGGCAACTCCAGTCAAATTCAAACATATATTTTCCAAAATCGTTTCAGACAGTTATATATAAAAGAAAACTCAGTCATGAAACTAAAAATCAGTTTACCCATTTAAAACAAATGAGGATCTAACCATATTTCCAAATGCCTCCTACTCTACCAAAAATAAAATCATACCNTTGCCTTTCGCCCGCTTCGTAGGACGTCCCATGCTCCTTGCCGCTCCTGCTCGTCGACCGTCGAGACCTCACCGGTACCTCCCAGCCAATTTCTAGGAGTACTCTGCTTCCCCCTCAGCCCCCCAAGCCGCAAAGGGTCCACACAAGATCCAAAAGATAAGTCTAGCTTCTCATCTCGCCCCGCAAGGCTGAGCTACCACTCCAATCTGAGTTGAGAAAATCTCAACTCCTCACAAGAAATCAGTCAAGCCACAATCTGACAGTGTAACATTACACTAACTGCCCATATCCCTCTTCATCATCTTCCCTTTCTTTTATAGATTTTTGAGACCCACCCTTGCCCTAAATCACATTTAATTTAAGTTTTAATGAAAACCCTCCAAAAATTCTCTGGAAATCGTGTGTGGCCCCTTTACTCCATATCTGAGTCCGGTCGGCATGCTATCGTCAGCCTGCATCATCAAAAATTGTGTCAGAACATGTCAACATCATATCATTAGATCAAAGAAATATCGCAGTAAATAAATCAACCCAAATAGCACACTCCCTGAATAAATCCAGAGTCCAAGGGGGTTCCACCGATGCCTCTGCATCCTTAAGGTCCGAAACCCTACACACTCAATGAAACTGAGTCAGCAGCACCTGTCTACATCAAAGTAGTAAAAACATCATGTCATCTATCATAGCACATCATAATCAAGGATAAATAGTTTAACATCATAAAAGTCTAGATCACTTGCGAGCAAGTGTCCTCAAAGAATAAGTTTTCTCAGTGTGCCAGAGCGGGATGTTACATACACCCCCTCTTGGTCTAAACTTTTTCCCAAAGTTTCTCAGTATAAATGCCGAAATAAAAGTACCATATTATCATAAGTCTATCTATCAAACAAAAATGGGAACTGTTGGTGCATATCATATGCATCCTCCCAGGTCGCCGAGTGTAAACTATAACTGTCCCACTGGACCTTGACCTGATCTACCGTTCGACATCGTAACTATTGAACGCGATGATCTAAGATGCGAACCGGCTAATCCATGAGCACTCCCTCATCCGATACCTGCAAAGAACTCATGTCAATCATGTGTGTAGGATCACTAATATAATGTCTCAAAATAGATACATGAAAAACATCATGCATACGACTCAAAGAATCACGCAAGGCTAGTCGATAGGCCACGGATCCCTTTCTCTCCACAATCTCAAAAGATCCCACGAACCTAGGAGAGATTTTAGCTCCCTTTCCAAACTTGATCGAAATCTTACGCGGTTTAACCCGCAAGAAGACTCGATCACCGACCTTGTAACTATGATCGACCCGGTGCACATCGACAAAACTCTTCCGTCGATCCTGCGCTTCTTTAATCCTTTGTCTTATGGTTTTCATTTTCTCTTCCATTTCTTGGATCACTTCTGGTCCCACCATCTTCCTATCCTCAAGCCGATCCCAATTCAAGGGCATCCGACACAGTCGCCCATAAAGAAACTCAAAAGGCGTCATCTTAATGGTGCTCTGGTAACTGTTGTTGTAAGCGAACTCTATTATAGGCAAGAACTCCTCCCAACGCTTATGTTGGTCCATCATGTACATGCACAACATGTCTTCCAAGGTTTGGTTCATTCATTCGGTCTGTCCGTCAGTCTCTGGGTGATACGTAGTACTAAAATTAAGTTGGGTTCCCAAGGCCTCTTGGAAACCCGTCCAAAATCATCCAGTAAACACCGATCCTCGATCGGATGTAATCTTCTTAGGCACACCATATAGCCTCACAATCTCACTGATGAAAACTCTCGGTATGTCAAGTGTGTGATATGTCGTACGCACAGGAATAAAGTGAGCACTCTTCATCAGAGTGTCTACTACTACAAAAATCGCGTATGTCCACCACTTTGTCCAATACTGGTCTTCCTTGGTAGCACAATCCATAACTGGTGGGGCCACAAAGATACCTGAAGACCCTGTTTACTGTTTGCCAATGCTCCTTCCTCGGTTTTGACATATACCTGCTCAAATCTCTCACTGCATGTGTAATGTCCGGTCTAGTACAGACCATTGCATACATCAAACTACCAACTACACTGGCATATGGAACATGGGACATGTCCTCTTCTTCTTCATGTGTCTTGGGATGTTGATCTGCAGATAACTTTACACCTATAGAAATACAAACCTTCATCAGTTTACTTCCATGCATATTAAACCTCTACAATATCGTCTCAACATATTTTCTCTGATTCAACCAGAGTTTTCTGTTTGCACGATCTCTTTTAATCTCCATTCCCAGAATGAAGCTAGTAACACCGATATCCTTCATGTCAAATTTGGAGGATAGTTGTGATTTCACCTCCTTGATAACATACATGTTATTTCCTACCAACAACATGTCATCAACATACAACACTACATAAATGAAGTGATTACCAATCTGCTTGGAATATACACAGTGATCAGCCCTGCTTCTTACAAATCGCAATCCAAGGATGTATGTGTCAAAATTTTTGTACCACATCCTAGGTGATTTCTTCAGACCATATAGTGACTTCTTTAGCTTACAGACCAAATCTTTCTTTCCCTTCACTACAAAGCCTTCTAGTTACTTCATCTAGATTTCTTCTTCCAGATCCTCATGTAGGAATCTTGTCTTCACATCAATCTATTCCAATTCAAGATCAAAAGCAATAGCAATAGATAAAAGAAATATAATAGAAGTTAACTTAGCAACATGAGAAAAAATTTCACCAAAGTCAATTCCCTCTACCTGGGAATAACCTTTTGCTACTAATAGAGCTTTGTATTTCTCCACTTTACCTTGTGCATTAAACTTCTTCTTAAACAATAATTTGCTACCAACATATTTTCTTCCCACTGGCAACTCAAATATATCCCATGCCTCATTCTTATCCAAGGCATCCATTTCTTCAACCATGGCCTTCTTCCAGAGTTTACTATCCTTTGAATTCACTGCTTCCCTGACAGTTCTGGGATCATCATCAGTAATAGATACAGAAAAATTTGAATGGAAATCAGGTGGATTATACCTTTCTATTTGCCTTTTATCTCTCACTGATCTCTTCAATACTAGGGTATGAGGTTCTTCTTCTTCTTCTTCTTCTTCCTCTTCTTCAGATGATTTAGATTTTGCATCATCCAAATCAAGCTCTATTTTCTCAGGTTCGTGTTGCGTTGGTAGGAATTCCTATTTGGACACATCTTTTACCTCTTTGAACACAACATCTCGACTATAAATAGTCTTCTTGGTTTCAGGGTTCCAAAGTTTATAACCTTTCACACCATCTTTATAACCAATGAAGATATACTTTTCGGCCATTTTATCCAACTTACTCCTATTTTACTTTGGAACATGTACATAAGCATCAAAATCAAACACTCTAAGATGTTGAGGAGAGGGTTTCTTTCCAGACCATACCTCGTGTGGAGTTTTATCTCCCAACACTGATGATGGCGATCGATTGACCAGGTAACATGTTGTACCCACTTCCTTTGCCCAAAATTCTTGTCCTAACCTGGCACCACTGAGCATGCTCCTTTATTTTTCGATCAATGTCCTATTCATCCTTTCTGCAACTCCATTATGTTGAGGATTGTATGGAGTAGTCTTCTGCCTTGCTATACCACACTTCTTATATAATTCTTCGAATTCATTTCTACAGAATTCTCCACCATTATCTGTTCTAAATACCTTTATTTTCTTCTTTGTCTGATTTTCTACCAGAGCCTTAAACTCTTTAAATTTATCAAATACCTCATATTTATTTCTAAGAAAATAAATCCATGTGTTCCTTGAAAAATCATCTATGAATGAAACATAATACATAGATTTACCTAGGGATAGAATAGGAACAGGTCCAAACACATCACTGTGTATCAACTTTAAGACCCCCTTTTCTCTTGTAGCACCAAATCATACCTTCAACCATACCTTTACTATGTAGTGTTCGAGGTCACTTTTCTCCAATATGTCCTAGTTTTTTATGCCACAGCATGGTCTTCTTTTCAGGGATGATATTGATCTTGTCTTCTTTATTTGTCTGTTGAAGGACAACAGAACTGTTACACCCATTAGTATAAGTGCTTCACAACAACTTGTACAAAGTTCCACATCGAACTACCCGCATCAACACCATTTCTCCTCGTACCATCTTGCAAGTGTTCTTTCCAAATACAGTATCCACTTCTGCATCATCCATCTTGCTTATAGATATTAGGGTCCTTGCTAGTTTTGGAATGTGCAGAACCCCAGGGAGAGTTCTAATAATTCCATATTTTAGCAGCAACTTAACCGTTCCATGTCCAAAGATGTTTGTTGTCGATTCATCTCCTAGGAATATGTCACCACCATCATATTTTGCATATTCAGGGAACCACTCTCTGTGAGGAGTCATATGGTATGACATACCTAAGTCGATCAACCATACATCGAGGTATTCATGTGTACTTGTAGATGCTAGGTAAACATCACCTCCTTCTTTAGTGGAGGTTTTCTCTTCTGTGGAAGAGATACTATCAGATCCCTTTGGGTTTTGAACCTTCTTAGACTTGCAATCTTTCTTATAATGCCCTATTTTACCACACTTCCATCATTTCCTCAAAGATTTTCCCGGAGACTTAGATCTACTTGTAGATTTAGATCTCCACCCTGAAGGCCTACCAAGGTTCCTGTCTTGGGTATGCCCTCTTAAAAAGAAAGCATCTGTGTTGTGACCATCCATGCTTTTTTTCCTCATATATTTAGATAACAAGGGTGGCCCAGTCTTGGTGCCACCACCACTCTCAACAATGCCGGATTTCAACCAGGAACCACCTCCCATCTTCCACCCGGAGCAATTACTGCTCGTTTTTGAGCTCATAAGACATATTGTTGATAAAATTCACTGAGACACCCTCATCCATTAGAGAATTGACATGTTTTACAAGGCCTACTCGAACTCACCAGCAACCTAGAGGTGTCCTATTTGTGTCAGGACATTCATGCTCCAGCCCAGGAACGACCCCCTTAGTGGTGACCCGAGCAACACGACCTCAGGCGCAAATGGGTAATTTACTTGGTATGGCTATCACAAGCATTCTTAGCTCGACTCCTTGCACTGTAACAAAGAAGTTTTATAGTTATGTCTTTAATTTTTAGTCTATGTCCTTTGTTTGTCTTGGTTTCTTTGCACAATGTTGCACAGACTCGAATGCGCCACCTGCCTTGGTTTTCATTCGACAGGGAAGATGGCGGATTGTCATTTTTGACAATGGCATCATAATATGTCACCTTCTTCTGTTTCCGCTAATTTGGCGGAACAACGCGATGTTGGATTGCATAAACTAACATGAGATTTAAATAGAACGTAGAACCAAACAACATTCAACAATGAAAAGATTAGAGAATCACAACCTTTGTATAATGAAAATTAAATATCAAACATTCACTTTATTTTAAAGTTAAGTAGGTAAACCAATTAATTCTCTAAACAATAAACTATCATCATCCCATTTTCATACTGGAGTATATCATCATCGAAAGTTAGTTAAGAGAATAATAAAGACAAGATAATATATTTAATAAGTTTTGTTTATAGGTTTTATTTTGTATTTTCGGATGCTTAATAAAGTATATTATTTTATATTTTAAAAATTAATATTATAGATGTTTAATTAATTTAAAATAAATTACTTTTAGTTGCTAATTTAAAAAAGAAAAAGAAAAATTATTTTATAATATATTGAATTCTATATATTATATGAAAAATTAAAACATAACCTTTTATTTTTGTTAAAATATAATGAATATATGTATTTAAGAGAATTTAAAATATTGATTAA
>ML821134.1:19933-40673 GCA_009831015.1 Picea engelmannii
AAATCCTCCACCACAGAATAGTTCTGGGCGGCCCTTGCATTAGGGTTGTGAGAAGCTTTCTCCAACGCACCTTTTGGGATGCATGCCATTGTTTCACCCAAAGTCTTCTCAATCTGGAGAGGAAGAGATGGGATTTCGGTTTCTTTTCCCTTCTCAAAAGTGCTTGGTTTACTGTAGTCATGCGCTCTAGTTGATGTAAAAGCATCACCTTTCATCATATACACATTCACGGATGCAGGATTATTCGAAGATGGAGAGGGTCCTTGGCTGCCCCCTTTTGTGCTTGTAGAGGCTTGGGTTAGGTTTTTCCCATGTTGAAATGGATTGGTTAACACAACTGACTGTTTCTATGTCATAAACTTTTGGGCCTTTGCAAGCCGAGGACATTGGTGGTTCGGGTGGTCTTCCACACACAGGTTGCAAAGATACCTTGCCTTCTATTTCTTAGTGGTGCACACGCCATCATTATTAGTGGGTTTCTTATCCTCCTTTCCCTTATTTCATTGTTTTTTTTTTCATCAGGCTGCTGGGTGACCTTTGGATTTGTCGATTGCACTGTGTGTACATCTGACGTTTGGGTAGGGGGAGAAGCCAAAACAGTAGTTTGGTTGGACGCTATGTGTTGTATAGAAAATTGCTACAATTGCTTCATCGGTTGTTCAACAGGATTTGTTTATGCTGAACCAACAATACCATCAGCATGTGTTCCAACTCTCTATCTCGTTTTATCAAGTATTGAGCATGGCGCATCTGGCAAGATCTCTTATAATAAACTGGACTAAGAGTAGATTAGCTGAAGCTGTTGAGCTCTCATGATGGCATCTTCTTCGGAAAACACTCCTGACATCGCGATGTCTTTGGATAACCGTGGGACCAAATACTTAAGGAACCACTCAAGAAGAAATGCTAGTGGGACTGGCACCTTAATTAAACTCTTCCAATGTCTCCATTCTTGGATGTGATCAAATATATGGTCCACTTTTGTCTGTTCGAAATTGGCCAACAATTTTGTGCCATCGTTGTATCTCACAGGTAATTGGAAATGGTTTAGGAAATACATTGCCAATTTGCCGAAGGAAGTATCTTGAGTGGTCGAGCTCAATGTACCATTTCCTGTCACTCCCAATGAGAGTACATTGAAACAATCACAACTGTACTGAGTCATCTTTCAACGATTTAGATGAGCCCCAAAGATGGAAGGTGGTCACATGATCTCCTGGATCTTTGTTAGGCTTGGCCTTGAACTTTGGTATGTCTGAAGGAAACTTCATCGGTATAGGGGGCCAACATGGATCATGACAGATAGGGTCATTCAACAACCTAGTCAAGTCTGGAAAATGCAAGGTTTCCAGGAAAGGTAGTTTTGGTTGTTGGTGATAACCATGGAAAAAGGGACCTTGTGTTTGACTGGCACCAGGTTGCCAGGAAAAGTTCAACTACTCACCTGGGTTCTGGTAAAAACCATGGCCATGAACAGTGTACAGATTCTGCGTGTGAGGAGACATCATCGATTGATTCCAAAAATAGGACGTAGATGGTTGGGTGTGAATTACATTCGGAGGACTTTGGGAAGGGTTACCCCATGCCGATCCCATGGGCATAGGCATAGTACCTTGTTCGGGGTTCCATTGGTTGTGAAAAGAATTTCCCCAGACTGAAATTCCTGACGAGGGAACTGATCCCTGTCAAGAATTCCAAGGTCCTGATGTGGAAGAAGTTCCTAGGTTTTCCCCCTGTGTAGGAATAGTACCCTGCATAGGAATAGGTTATCCGTAACTGGGGTTTCCCCCAGTCGAGAAAGCAACTGACGAGAAAGCATTGTTACCAAATGCACCGAACAAAGAAAACAGTGTCGAACCTACTGGCATATTATGAGAGGGTGGACCTTGACTCCCTGCTCCAAATAAACTATGGTGTGTGGGTGGCCCGACGGATTGTTGGTGGGTGCCACCGAGCGAAGGGGACGAAGGAGGTATATGACCTCCCCCATAAAGGAAAGCATTAAAAGGAGCTGAAGTTCCCCCCATGTGTCCTTGCAGAGGAGCATTGGAGCTTCCTACCCCCAAACATGTTGTCTGTAACATGGAGTAGGAAAGTACAAGACTTGTACCTAAGCTAGGCATCCCGTATGAAAACGGAGGGCCTGTCGTACTCAGTGTGAAAGGGATAGTGTACGCCGCCATAGACATGATTGGACCACTGCTCAAGGTAGAGACGGTCGATACCATGGTGGCTTAGATCAATGACGGTAGGTGAGGAGGTGGAATATCCCCTGTGGTGACAACCGTAGTGGGAATTGAGGAATTCCTAGAAGAAGTGGCAACATTTGTTTCCACTGCTGCATGCAACACTGTTTGGCACTCGTAAGGGTGAATTTGTATGATGATGGGTACCAAAAGATCAATGGTTGGAGTTTCATATGGACCAAGAGATTTTGCTCCAAGGTCTAAAATGGTCATTTCCTCCAGATGTTGGTCGGGTACAGTTTCCTGTGACCCGGTCGCTTCAAAAGATCCTTGTTGGTATAGATTTCACCTCAGTGGTGGTAGAGGTGGCTCTAGTGTAACCAATGATAGGCCCAGAAGCCTTTGTGACCGATGGAGATTGTGATCCTCCACTGTGTGAGAATATCAAAGACACACTAGGTATTTCTATTCATTCAAAAATAACACACACTAAAAAGGTCCCTCTAAGATAAAACAAGCAAACACTAAACTAGTTTGGAAGAACAGTTACAACAACCAACACTAGAGAAAATTACCGGTGCAAGTGCAACTCGAACATGGAAGAACCCTCCAGGTATACTCTGCAAAGTGTGGCCCAATTTCTATCCTAAGTACCATGGTATACCCTCCCAATCACCTATGTATGTCTCTAAAAAATATAGGCAACTAGGTTGCCAGCACGTGAACAGTCACCAGGTGAGTACGATCGAAATTTGGGTAGACCACAATGAGCAGGGTATAGAGCCCGAAACCTGTCAAGGTTATCAAAGGCAAGTGGTCTATAAGACAACTGAGGACCTTGAATTGATTCAAGACCCACGAATCTCCGTGGCAAATGCAATCGACGAAATCCCAAGACAAGCCCTCTATATGTGTTCTCCACTATGATTGGTCCAGATTTGGAGGGGTTATCTCCACTACCTTTCCACATGCAACCTTATGTTTAGCCCCTGTGTTAGAGGGGGGTCCCATATAGCTTTCACGATACTAGACTTTGACACTCCCTAACTCAGACTCCAATGTTTGATTTAATGGCCTTGAAGAGTTTCCTCTCCAACCTAATTCAAGGCCCTAACCCTAAACTAGTTGCTTGACCCTACAAACATAAAAAGTTTAATGAATTTTAGATTTAGCGTTAATTTTTATGGCTTTTCTTAATTTAAAGGTTATGAAAGTGAAACTAGTGATGTTTGAAAGACGAAAGAAAAATAAATAGAAAGCTGGAAACAAAATAACTTCTTCTTGACTCAAATCTTTAAACAACTTTTCAAACTAAAATTTTTCTAAGATCTTTAAACAACAAAATCAAAGCAGAATTTCACTCGACTATGAGCTACTTATGATCTAAGTAAACCATCAAGAACTTATGAAAGAAAAAACTTTTCCTTGGTTACTAATGCAAACCAACACTATTTAACCAAACAAAGAATTTTTTTTTTTTTTTTTTTTTATTCGAAAGCTCACAAAGAAAAAAGGAAAAATATCAACAAGTAAAAACCAAGAAAACTTCTGGCCTAAGTGCATATCACAAAGAGTCCCTTTAAAAATAACACACAAGCAAATTAAAACTGGACTCTCACACTTGTCTAAAAACCCCATAAAAAGAAATTTTTGAGGAAAAACTTCTTAATGAAAAAGAAATCTATTGTTGTGATCAAACCTAAGTTATTGACTGCTATGAAAGAGACCCAAAAACCTGAGAGGTATAACTATTTTCAAAGGAAAGGATGACTGCCTCACTTTAAACAAAAAGTTTCTCCACAGGCATGCTGCTGACAGTTCAACAGTAAGCATGTGCACGCGAGCTATGTAAAGTTAGGGTGCGTGTACATGTGTGCTGGCCTTATACATGCCGCGTGTATCTCTAAAACTCTAAGACAAATGAAAGGCCAAGTAATCCAGCCCATACAGAGACTAATGGTATTGAGAACCAGGATCTCTTGAAGACTCAGACACCTACTTTAACAGAAAAAAGAAAACCATTCAAGGAAAACTTCATAGAACAAACCAATCTGAGGTGAAACCTAAGCTATAGATTGCAAACAACCAAGACTAGAAAAAGTTCTAGAAAACCCCTKAGGAGGATTTTTTCTGACAGGGGAGAGGATGACTACCTCTCTAAARGAAATTTTCTGGAATCATACACGTGACTGACACTTCCTCAACTAGCATGTACACGCGCGCTGTGGGAAGGTAGGGCGTGGGTACACATGTGCAGACCTTATACAGKCCAYGTGTACCTCTGTGGGTCTCGAAAAAAAAATGCRGTCAAGCATAGAAACAAAKATAATTGGTATGGAAGACCAAAATCTCTGTTAGCTCAAATTTTTGYAGAAAATTTAAAAACAAGAAATGAAACCAATTCTTAAAAATACCCAAGAAAAAACATTCCAAGAAACCCTAGAGATCCCCAGTATGGTCGCCAATTCTGTTGTGGGTGGGAGATCCCTCCTATGGACTAGCACTAAGGGTTTTATCATGCATGCATAAATGACCTAAAGATTCTTACTTTTTACCATCATCCCATGCCTAAACCCCATTACTCATATGTAAATACAAGGCTCAAGAGATTAAGTTGACGTACCTTATTTTTCGTGTTTGATGTCGATCCCTTTTTGTGTTTGGTCATTCTTTGACTGCAACTCTCCTCCCAATGATGACCTGCATTCACTAAAGACAAACAAATAACTCCACATGCATTTGATCTATGAACTAACGGGTTAGATATTTAATCAATCATACAATCAATATTCCAATAATGTCAATCTCATATGGCGGGATGGGAAAAACAATTCTTTTATTAACTTTACAATGATACCTTATAATGATAAATTCAGCTACTGCTCCTCGATCCTGGTCCTGGGCTCTTCTTCCACTATCTTCCAACTTCTTTTCTCTATACTTCTCTTTTCACAAGGATGGATAAAGTTTGGGACAAAGGGAATGCTCAATCGGGTATAGTTTCTTTACTATGATTCTGCTCCTTTTAAATGGGGACCCCTAACCCTTCTTTTATAGGCTAGAAGAAGCTAGGTATTTGGTCAAGTGACCAGCCATGCATGGCCAAAAGGTTTACTTAACTTACCCAAAGCTATGTGTTCCATCAAAAAATTTCATTTTTCTGTACTTTTGTAGGTACACGTGGGTTGTCTTGGGTCAGCTAGCATGTACACGTGTGTAGTAATGGAGTAGGGCGCATGGGTTTTTATAAAAGGGGTTTTTAAGAAGAGTTGTTCAACAGTGTTTTGGAAAAGAAGAAATTTGAGATGGCCTGATGCCAGGTAAGCATGTCTGGTGCAAATTAGGGTTATAACACCAAAGTTTCAAGGCTCCGGATAAGCACCCAAATCATAAGAGCTGGGTTATAACCATGGTCCCATGCGAACCAAGGGTTGAAGAAAAGGGTCTAGTGCCTGAAATTTGTTGCAGAACAAAGCGAGGCTTAGAGATAAAATCCGAAGGGGTTCTTGACCAACCAAGACCCACTGAAAATGGAATCTGATATTGCTTTTATTGAATCAGATTGGTTTATTCTAGAAAATTATTAACATCTATTAGCCTGAAAAAATTTCGATTGACTACACATTTTGTAGAATTAACAATTGTCAGAATTGAACCGAATTGCCACACAGTGAAGAGAAATGGCAAAGGCATAGGGTGCTTATAGTTCAGAAACTGAAGTTAGAGGAATGGATTTCCATTTAGGAGTTGAAGGATAGAACTCCAATGGGCATGGAGAAGAGATATATAAAGAAGGAAACATGATGAAAATCATTGAAAAGTTGCAGAGATATGTCCAGACTCACCGAGCAGATAAAAAAAATCTCATGAAATCCAGGGAGCAACAAGGAGAATTCAACATAAAGTTGATGAAGATCCTGAAAAGGATAGAAAATAAACTGGATAGGGAGAGTGGCTCAAGAAAATCAGGAAGTCACAAAATAACAAAAAGTGATAGCAGACATCACCAACACTCCCTGAGGTATTCTAGTAAGAGAGTACACATCATCTCAAGTCTATCCCATGTTAGGAAGCATAAGAGGTTTGGGGAGGATGAGCTACGAGGAGAAATGAACAAAATTAAACCTCCTACATTTGATGGGGAACACAAGAAGGATGAAGATGCAGAGACATGGATGCTGGGCATGAGAAAGTATTTTCAATTGCATAATTAAGCTTCACAAGAAGAAGGGAGAATTTCCATCTATCAACTCAAAGTTAAGGCATCCATGTGGTGGGACTAGCTTGTGCAGGTGAAACACATTAAGGATAAAGATGTTGGAGGAAATTCAAGAAGTATTTTGAAAAGAAATACTTGACTAATAGTTATTATGATAAGAAAATGAAAGATTTCTTTGAAATCAAGCTGGGAAGTATGTCCATTGATGAGTATGAAAAAAGGGTTTTAAAATTGCTGAAGTATGTCTCTTTCATCAAAGATGAGAGAGTCAAGATTCAGAGGTATTTGAGTGGTTTTCCACCATCCATTAGTGACAAAATACAATATGATGATCCCAAAACATTGGAGGATACCATAAGGTGAGCTAAGTGCCTATATGATCAACAAAAAGCAAGGCCAACTTTCCAAAAAGCTTGGGAAGACAAGAAGAAATTCAAGATGGATCAGAGGAAGAAGGGAATTAATCCACCATTCTTCAAAAATAATCCTCAGGGACAACCAACTTCTAGATAACCTAGTACGATTGAGACAGGTGGTCAAAGGCCAAGGCAACCACCTATTCAATGTTGGGGCTGTAAAGGTGATAATATGTTTAAATATTGTCCTCATAGAAGGGACAAAGAGAGAGCTGTTCACAATGTTCAGTGAGATGAAACAATGGGGGACATGGGCAAAAATGTACCAAGGTTCTATGCAGCCTTGGACAATAATAAAGCAGAGTATCAATCACATATGATTAAAGTGGAAGGTATGATCAACAACCAAACCATTACTATTTTAATTTAGTTAGGAGCTAGTCATAGTTATATAAATCCTAGGATGGTGGAAATTTTGCAATTTCCAAGAAACAAGCATGGAAAAACTTGGTTGGTGCAACTGGGTACTGGAGCCAAAAGAAAAGAAAATGAGATGGTTAAGTCCTGTCTTATGGCCATGAATGGACTGAGCACAAGGGCAGATTTGAACATCTTTCCTTTAGGATCTTATGACTTCCTAATTGGTATGGATTGGTTAGATCAACTCCATGCCATCTTAGACTGTCGTAGCAAGGCGTTAACTTGTTTGGATGAGGAAGGGAATCAGAGGAAAATCCAAGGAATTCCCAGGGAAGTTACTGTCCAGGAAATCTCAACAATACAACTAAAGAAGTGTGATAGGAAGGGCTATCAAATATTTGTAGCCCATATGGAGGAAGCATATAAGGATAAGGTGCCAGATTTGGAGGATCATGCAGTCCTAGAATATTTTGATGATGTGTTCAAGGAGGTACCAGGACAACCTCCAAAGAGAGATATTGATTTCTCTATTATTTGATGCATGAAGCAAATCTAGTATCAAAGAATCCTCATAGGATGAATACACCATAGCTGAAGGAGTTGCAAATGAAACTTGAAGAACTTCTGAAGAAGGGGAATATATGCCCGAGTGTGTCACCTTGGGGTGCCCTAGTCTTGTTGTGAATAAGAAAGATGGGACATTAAGATTTTGCATTGATTTCAGATAGTTGAATAAAGTGATTGTAAAGAACAAGTATCCTCCACCAAGGATTGATGATATTTTTGATCAATTCAAGGATGCAAAGATATTTTACAAGATAGATATCAGGTCAAGATACCATCAGGTAAGGATTAAAGAGGAAGATATCAAAAAGACCACCTTCAGGGAAAGGTATGGTCATTATGAGTTCACAGTGGTGCCATTTGGATTGTCAAATTCACCAACTATTTTCGTGTGCTTAATGAATGGTGTTTTTCGGGAATATTTAGACAAGTTTGTCACTATTTTTCTGGATGAAATTCTTGTATATTCCAAGTCATAAGAAGAGAATGAGCATCATTTGAGGATGGTGTTGCAATTTCTAAGAGAACATCAACTATATTCCAAATTGAGAAAGTGATAATTTTATAAAAACATAATTCATTGCCCGGGGAATATAATTTCAAAGGAAGGGATAACAGTGGAACCTGAAAATATTGAGGCCATTAAAGGGTGGAAAAACCTAAGAATGCAATAGAAGTCAGATCCTTCATGGGTCTAGCTGGATATTGTAGAAGGTTCATTGCAGGGTTTTCAAGAATAGCTCACCCCATCACTTCCTTGCAAAGGAAGGGGAAGAAATTTCAATGGAAAAAATAATAAGAAAGAAGCTTCCAGCAATTGAAGGAGCTGTTAACCAGTGCTTCAATTCCGAGGATTGCAGATCCAAATGAAGACTTCATTGTGTGCACAAATGCATGTAAATGCATACTGGGTGGAGTACTCAGTCAAAATGGGTTTGTTGTATGTTATGAATGAAGGAAGTTAAAAGATCATGAAAGGCTCTATGCCACTCATTATTTGGAATTGGCAGCCATAGTGCATGCTTTGAAGAACTGGAGGCACTACCTCATGGGAAATAAGTTTGAGCTAAGGACATAGAAACCAAACCCGCCACTGAGGTCCAAGTAGACTCTACAAAATTTAATGGTGGAATAGTTCTCCAGATCTCGTGATCCAAACGATTAATCGATGGGATTTATGTTTTCTTATGAAGGATCCTCCTTTAGTTTAGATGTTCTCTTTTTTATTTTCTCTTATAGGTGGGCTTAATACAATATAAAATCCAATATAAACCAACTAGGTAACAAAGTAGGAAAGCTTAACTACTGGAGAAGACTGAGCTTGGGATAACCCTTTCACTCTAGCATGCAGACAATGATTCTCTACCATAGGCTTTGTACTAATACATTAACATGTTGGTGTTCCGATTATTGACTGAGATACAATTTATCAGAAGAAAACTTACATGCAATAAATGATGGAAATAAAAATAGTTTCCTTAACTCTAATCATCAATCACATATTAACACAATGACTTACTTTTCATCATTAAAGATAAGAAATATAAAACATTGAATCAAATAACTTATCAACAGTTCCAAAATTTCTTACTCGTTACAACATCCATTCATGTGATAAGATCAGAAATAGTTCCTCTTCATATCCAATCATACACACATTTGATGAAAAACAAAAACTTGTCTATGGTCCTGAACATGACTTCTCAATTAAGGCAACTATGAAATAGTTTTTTAGAAATCCAAAAAATGAGGGTCTTTGCAACAACCATCGACCCCTTACTAACAGGTTGATCCTCCTATTTATAACATACTATTAACTAAAAATAGCTATTAAAGTGTAGCTAAGTAAAATAGAATTCGCCACATGGCGCTTTCTTCTATCAGTCTTCAAAGAGTCATAAAATGATCTCATTTGAGTGGATGAATCTTCTCGTACTCCGAACACTTGATGAAGAGATCCTCACATGTGTTAGAATAACAGAATCTATGTTGTTCCATTGGGGCCAAAATAATCTCTCTTATGTCTACTGCATGTGCCCGATACTTGACTATTTTGGCACTTAACTGTTGCAACATGGCTTGAGATTTGATCAGGTGCTCCATGAATTATTGCACCTGTCATGATACCATGTCTACCACCTTTTTTTATTTCCTCAGCCCACGATGAGTCTTGTTCGGCGTGTGATTTGAATATGTCATGCAAGTCGACAAAGTCACCGGGTGTGCCGAATTTGGGGAGGATGATGTCTCTCATTACTCGGTTGATCTTGGTCCAACTTTTCTCACACTTGGCGCACTTTTCTTGGATTGCCCGATGAGGCTCCTGAGTCATTTTAACCGAATATTCGGTTGATTTCCTTATGCGGTTGATGCTACTTTCCCTTAGCACCCAGATTCTGTGCTCTTAGGTGTCTCGACCTTGTTGCACTATGCTGATATAGTCGATCCTTTCCATGGATTGGCGTGCTTTCTCATACCACCTCTCCATATCCTTGCACATCACCAGTGCAATGAGGGTGTTTTTTTGAAGCTCGACTATCCTTGCAGTGAATATGTACAGTTCATCTGTAAATTTGCTATAGGCCTCGTGGAATTCACTCCTTAGGAACACCATGACCTATGTGGTGTCCTAGTAATATGTCACCAAGTGGCACAAATGTTCCAATTCCTTCAGAGAAACAACCAACTCCTCTTCATCCATTTTCACTCTATCTAGGGTGGCATCTGTGATTGCCATCCCTACGACGATATGTTTGGATGTCTTGGCATGCTCTGTGTTGATCATATTTTCCTCCATGGTGAGGAGGATGGAGTGATCTAGAGTGATCCTCCTCTTCTTGGTGTTTCTATGCACAATATATTTCCTTTTCCAGTCATAAGTAATGACATGTATGTCAATGAATTCATCCACGGGTTCGGGGATTTGCTGATCTCCCCAGGTGAGCATATTTCCCAGGCTGCCGATGGTATACATTTGTTCAAGACTAGGTTCTTGAACTTCCTCCATGTGTTCCGAAGGTCCAGCTTCTATTTGTTTCTCATCAAGAAGTTGAGTACCGATTGAAATTGAGGCGTTGAGGGTAGGCTCGACACTTACTTGATAATTGATCATTGAGACACCAATTTCCTACTGTGGAGCTTCTTCCTTTTGTTTTCCCGACCCTGGCTCATCCGTCAGACTATCCTTTTGAGTTTCCGGTATATTGAGTGGTTCAGTGTCCAAGACACTTTCGACCTCCTGATATTCACTCTGAATTTGAGCGTCGATATCCGGGGAAGATGTCTTCTCTGGCTCCTTTTTCTCTGTGATCTATACATGAGTCACCATGGATACCTCCGAGCTTTCTTCATCATCATAGATGTTTATCAATTCGTGAAGGGGGTTTGGTGTACTTGTTCTCCCTGATGTTCCTACTATCTTTGGTTGAGCTGAAACATCCCTGGGTGATCCGACCCATGGCATTGTAATTTCAGGTTTATCTAACTCGACGGTTTCATCAATCTCTATTAGCTCAGGGCCGCTTGGATTTGCACAAATTTCATGTGGGTTGTTAGCAGAGGATATTGTCATTCCTATGAGGTAGGGGTCATTTTAGAGATGATTGATTATGCACTGCACCTATTCTATCATGAGAAACCCCCTTGCCCATGCATCCCATGTCATAGGGAAACCTCTATCCTACACCGGAGCTACCAGGGGAACCTCTGTTGCTTCTACCGCTGTCATTTCTTCCTTGGCTCTGAGGACCTCTTGAGCCAATTGCTCTATGGTTGTTGCCTGTTCATCCAGTCTCATGGCCCTAAACCTGGTCATTTTTGGGTCGACCATCCTTGCCACCACCTCATCCCAGTATTGGGCATTTTTTGTGAAGACTTCATCTTCAAATTTGTTGTGGGCGTACGACTAGCAGGATGAAACTTGCGAAGAATGTTTCAAGACTAGGCCCTTGGGATCATGCTTGCAGAATCAACCTATCTAGAATCTAAAATATAATTGGCTCAACCCTTCTTGTTTGGCTTGAGTGGTGTCTTTCACCAAGTAGCAACCTACATGGAAACCATAAGGTATGAACACTCGATTCTTGTCCTTGACTAGGGTAGTGTTGTAGCCTTGTAGGATGGTCTGGTAGCATATCTCTGCCACTACAATCCGGTCAGGGACATGTGATGGTAGGATATGTTGTGCTCTGGTGGCCTCAAACACCTTGATGTAGGTGTCGCGCTCTTCCAAGTACCAGTGGCCTACCTTTGATATCATCTTTTTGGCCGTAGCCGATAGTCTCGAGCATTCTTTCTTAAAAAGAATGAAGTAAATTCATGCGATGAATTCATCACAAATGAGGGAGTAAGACTTCTTGTACATATTCTCCCATAGAATGATAAAATATATGTGGACCGGGAGCTCTGAGACATTCCACCTCAGATTCATGCCGACGAAAATGTTTCTGGCACACATGACATCAAGCAAATATGAAGCCATGTAGAAGGATGGTGTCTCTCCTTCCTTCAACATCTGAGCCTTTTGTATGAAGATGATCAATTGCTTATAAATGATCTTTCCCCAGTTGAAACCGCTCCCAGAAATTGCCACTATGTAAGCTAAGGGAATCCATGCCTCTGAAAATCTGGAACAATCTTTCTCTCCATATAATCGGCAGATGAGAGCCATAAAGTAGATGTATGGATCCCTTAAGTTGGTCGTTTGATACCAGCCAGTGCTCTGGTTGGTGTATTTCTTGTCTTCCCTCCACTATGAGGCCATCACCTGGTTGGTGTCATGGCACTCGTAGAACTTAATGATGAAATATGTATTCAGCCACTCCTCAGAGTCTCGGAGTTTGTAGTATTTCTGGACCTCTATCGAAAGGAACACCCCGACACACCCACCATTGTCGTCATTGATTAAACAATTTTGTGTGTCCGTGTGGTTGATGAGCCACTTTAGAAGTTCTATACAGGGAAAGAAGGGGGTTCTTCTTGCTACCATGTGTAGGTACAACCATCAGATATTCAGAAACACCTCGTCGTCAAGTTTTCTCACATCTGTGTCACTGTGTGGGATATATTCTAGGTATTCCTCCCGACTGATATTTTTAAAGAGATCTCCCCAATGTGGGAGTGCTGCCTTGGATTCTGTGCTTGCCTTTGTATCTTCAAAGGCTGGAGGCTGAATAAAAAGCTTCTTTGTTGCTATTTTGATGATAGGTTCTAGTCTCAGAGTGTATTCCAATTGTTTTGTGACCCTTGGAGAGGAGCCTTTGCCTATCTCTGGGTCTTTCAGCTTTGGCGCCCTCAGAGATCGTCTAGTGGTTGGATTTCTTGGTGACATTGTTCCTATAATCAAAATAAACCTTTATAGACTGTGTAGAGAATAAAACCAGATAAGCAACATATAATTTATAGCCATGTAAAATTTACAAACTTGGATACGTACCTGTGAAGCTTGCTAAAATTTTGTTATTTTGATACTCACAAGATCTATGCAACCTTCGAATTACTCATCCCACTTCTCTGGATGCTCTGAATTTTCTTACGTGTAGAATGAATTCGTTTACACCGGCTCAAGAGAATTAAACGAGGGAAGAAATTATCGTGTCACATCAACCATTTAATTTTGGGTGATGAGTGAAATTTAAACAAACCTGTCGTCGAATCTCTGCAACTTAAATTCATCGTGGGTTGATGGCAGAGGCGCGGGGGTGATGTGGTCTATCGGTGATTTCAAATGACTGCTTTGATTGGTGCATGATGTAGCAACTAATGTAAGATTTGGTATTAATTATCTCCTTAAATGCTCAAAATCCAATCGTATCTAGCACTAAAATGTCCCATCATGTCTCTTTCTCAGTGGGTGGATTAGGGATCGAGGATGTGCTATGAAATTTTTCATTGATGTCCTTTGCAAAAGCTCCAACACCGATCAAACTCATCATACAATGCTGTCATGGAAAAGATGACTCAGAGGTGTGACTCGAACTTAGGGAACAAAGAACGATTCAGGGTAAAACTAGACCATACAGTTCTCCAATATGGTAAAGACACGCGGCGTTGAAGATCGATGACCTAATTCACGTGTATTAATTAGAGTCAGGGATTTCATTAAGTTATTCGTTATAAAGAAAACCTTAGCTTGCCGATGCTGAAAAAGTATCCAAGATCAACGATCGGTGATAAACCCATTTAGTGCTTTCTTCAGATTAACTTTCTCAAAAAAGTTCTGATGTAAAAAATGCATTGGGGATCAGTAACCGGAAATGTCTTTTAGTACGACCAGAATTTTTGTTGAGATCCCTTTAAGTTTTCCCTAATTCTGATAAGCGCATCGGGTATCGGCTATTAGTGATATGTTTTCTTTCTTTGTTAACGTCTATTCTCTTCGTCTTTTATCGATGCCGAAGGTGAATCGGATATCGGTGATATACTTATGCAATACTTTTCGCTAAACATAACTTCCTTTTGCCGATGCTGATGAGGATCGATGCTCAGTGACTGAGGTTTCCCAAGTGGTTCTTTTCCTTATTTGAATTCCTTCCGATGTCGAATCTGAGCACGCGGAGTGAAGTGTTTTGACTGTTGATTTTTTTATTCAGGGGTTAAGGCCTTTTAAGTCACGGGGTTTCCTAAGTTCAAAAAAGCCTAAAAATATGATGAGAGTCATGATAATAAGAAAGACAAAATTTCTCAAAAAATGAAGTCAAATCAGACAGAGAAAATAACTATCAAGTGGTACCCAGAAAGTAAAAAAAATTGACATAGGATTTTTAGGGTGTGTTGAGTGCTCAACAAATGGCGATTTATTGGGCCAAAGCAGAATATTTGTTCCTACCTTGGGCTCGACTGATGAAAAAATCTGGTCAAGAACTTAACTGGTGTTTTATCAGAGCCTCTTGTATCCTTATATTTGAAATTCCTTGGTTGGTGCATTTGGCCCTGCCTATGGGGTTTTCAACCTTTATTCTACCTTAGTTTCCTGCAAACCTAACCCACGCCCCCTTTGATAAGAGTTTAGAAAAGCATTCACTGGCACTAGGAATTTTAGTTACCCTTATTCACTTGCTATGGTGTTTCTCCACTGCCAGCGAGTGTCCATAGCTCCGACGAAGTCACCCCGATGTCATAGACCTTGCTCTGCTGCCAGCGAGTGTCGATAGCCCTGACAGAGTTATCCGCATACCCTCTCATATTGTGTGCACATTTGATATGGTTGATTTTATTTCGACAGAATGCCCTGAGAGAGGAGGAGAGGAGGGTGTATGTTATCTGCAAAATGAGATGGTTAAGGTGAAATTTTGCTAGCTTTGTCTCTAAGGTACATGTAGTCCTTTTAAACTTACCATATTTCCCTTAAGGTTTTACCAGACCACTAGGTAGACATTTTATCACTTTCCCAAGGTTGTTCATTTGCGCAGGTTAGATAGAGAACCCCTTAAAACAACTGCAGGTCCCTTAGCACTTCTTGTGTTGTATGTGAGCAATGATTTAGGAGAAGAGTTCATTATATTGCATGAATTAAGGTCAACCATTATCTTTCTAAACACAATCTTCAAAAGCGCAAAAATACAAAGGAAAAAGACAAAACAAAAAAAATGCATTCCACAATCGACCTATCTAAAACAAACATTGTGAGAACATAAACACAATTTTTTTTTTAATGGAAATATTGTTTTAGGGCTTGGCCATTCATCAGTAGGGCATCAATTTCCCCCCTCATATTCTACAGTCGATACGTGCTTGCCCCAATCTTCTCGGCCACCTGGAAAGGTACGAGCCATAGATTCTAAAACTTAGAATGTTTTCCTTTTGGCTCATTTTCTCTATCCCATTTCAGGACTAAGTCTCCTACTTGAAAATTCTTCTCCTTAGCCTTATGCTTATCAAACCACCTTTTCACTATCTACTGATGAGCTATGAACTTTGATTTTTCTTTCTTCCTTTCTTCTTCCGGCATGAGGAGGGTATCAATTCTTTGTTGTATGAATGATGAGGGTTGTCCTCTTGAATCCTGAGCAAGTTGAAGGGATGGAAGATACAATCCGTTCGAGAGAATGGCTTCCTGTCCATATACTAGAAAGTATGGGGAATTCCCTATAGCTTCCTTGGGTGTAACTCTATCAAACCATAAAGCATTATGAAGTGAATTATGCCAATTCCTCTGGTTATCTGCAACTGTTTTCTTCAATATTCTCACTAGGTTCTTATTAGTTGATTCTGCCACTCCATTTCCCCGTGGATAGTAGTTTGTAGAGTATATGATTATGATTCCTTTGTCTAGAGAAAACTCTTTTAATAAGGTGGAAGAAAAGTAAGATTCATTATAAAAAAAAAGGACGAAAGGCACACCGAACCTTGTGATAAGCTATTGTTCTATGAATTGGATCACTAACTTCTCATTTACATGAGTCAGAGGGATGGTCTCTACCCATTTCGTGAAATAAGTTGTGGCGATTAGTATGTATCTGTGTTGTTTTGAATATCTCGGTGTAATCTCTCCTATGATATCTAACCCCCATTGCCCAAATGACCTGGAAATGACTATTGGTTGAAGTGGGACAACTGCTCTCTTCTCCTTCCCCACTCTTATTTGACAAGTTTTATAGTTTCTAGCGTATGACTGAGCATCCTTAAATAAAGTAGGGCAATAATAGCTAGCTCTCAGTATTTTATGAGCAGTGGTGTTTCCTGCGAAATGTCCACCTGTAGGACCATCATGGAGCTCCTTCAGAACTTTGTCTGCATCATCAGGTTCGAGACATCTTAAAATTACCCCATCATAATTAACACAGAATAACACTGAATTTATGAGGCGATATTGTGCGGATTTTAACCTGAGGGCTCTCCTTTACCTAGCGTTTAGGTTTTTTGGGCAAGTCACATGACATAGGAGATAATTCAGTTTCTCGTACCAAGATTCTTTCCCTAGGGAGACATATGAAGCTTCACCACACCATAATTCCAGTTCATTCTCCCATTCGGGGTCTTCATTTACTTGGTCCTGGGCTTCAACTACTAGTTTGCATAACCCTTGTCCTTTAACCAGTTTAACAGGTTTTATATCTAGATCAAATTCTTGGACTACTTCCATGATGCCATCCGGTTTCTTCTTCTTTCCCCCATCTCCTATTGAGTGAATAGGGATCTGACTGCAGGGTGAGGAATGGTGACTTTAGTATGGTTCTTAAGGATGTAAGATCTAAAGTGTTTTAATACCTTGTATACCGCATAATCCTTCTTATCTATGTTGGACACACCTACCACACTTAGAGGGGGGGGGGTGTGAATGAATGTGGGGCTCTTTTTCCCAAAACTTCCCTTTTTCACAAAACTCCTTAGTTAAAATTTAACATTTACTCATTAACCATTGTTTTCATTCATAAACAGTTAGATGTGAACATATATCAGCTATATATCATCAACAAGTCATCACCACAAGGAACACACAGAACACAATATGTATGTACAATTTTTCTTTTTATTATGGACAACAATCCCGGGGTTTATCAACAACAACTGAATATAGTACAAATCTACAAGAGCACCAACTCTATAATGCAAGACTCATCTTACACCCTCAGCATCAACTGAGATGAGGCAACAATCCTCAACAGATGTCAATCTGTCAACAGGTACGTGACTTGTCAGTAGTGCAACCAGCGTGTGTACGCACCCTGGCTCACTACAACCAGCGTATGTATGCGACTAGTGTATACAACAACCTGCGTATACCTTATGAGATGTTAGGGTTTGTCCTTCAAGATCAACTTAGATTCTCTACAATCAATATATCATTCTCTTCTATCTATGAATTTCCAATCTGACCACCAGCCAGTCACAACATCTCCAAGCTCTACAATAGCTTGCTCATGCTCCACGATAAATCAATATGAATGCTATCTCAAACATGTATGAAAAACTAGTATACCATAGAAATCATGTCACCACTGAATCCAAAGAGTATTTCTCACTCCATTAACCAAATCATCCAAACTGAACCATATCATAGAGGCCATACTAGGAATGCCCTAAGCATTCACAACACATCAAAGAATAATATCCATCAAGATAATAATGTAACCATACCAATGTCTTAGTGATAGATCTGAGCCCATAGAATGCAGATATGGAACTTGCCTCATCATCCAAGAGCTTGGCACCAGCTCAAACACAAGTCTTCATCATTCCATCCACTGTACGATCCCTGTCCTTATACAGCCCGCGTGTGTACACACCCTGGCCCATTACAACTCGCGTATATCTCAGAAACTTGGGTTTCTAAAGCTATCATACTTTTTCCATCAAGATCTCCGACATTGCTGAAACTTTTGATGCATCCATGATATCCTCCTCTCGCTTTCTTCTTCATAATAGATCTTCAATCATGCTCAAGATATCCACACCAAAGATGCTCTCACAAGAAACTCTCCATCAATACTCCAAAAGATAATCTCACAAGAAGCTCTCCATTGATCCACTTCAAAGCTATATAGCAAGAGTCCATAGCTATCTTATTTATACTTTCATCCTCTAGGTCACTTAACCCATTTCTAGGTTACTTAACCTATTTTCCTTATTTTAGGGTTAACCACTTTCCATAAGTAGAAAGTTCTTCAATACTTTATCATTTAAATATTCCTTCTTGATTTTTTCACTTCTCTTTATTATTTAAATAATCCACCTTGACTTTGTCACTTTACTTTATCATTTAAATAATGATTTCTTCTTTTAAATCACTTTGAATTCTTTGACCTTGTGGGCTTCAAGCCTTCATATGGGGGTCCTTCAACTTCATAAGGCCATAATTCTCAAACCGTGAGGAGTTATGTGACATTCCACATACCACCGGAAATGGAATGACAAGCACTATCCATATAGGATAGTTTCACCAATAACTTCATTGATATTCATCTCATTATTCCACATACAAGCATGGGTCCTTCAACCATTCTTCTAGGATAACACAATCCGCAAAGCATCTTCCCATGAGGGATTTCACCATAAGGGGACCACTTTGGATTTCATATATTTGTGCACCTTATCAATCATGATAAGACAATAATGATTCATCTTTTCATCAAACAAACTATGCATCATCATGAATTAATGACAACTCATTGATCCATATTCATCTATGCATCATATCAATGATCCATCTTTATCAATTGGTTTCAACTTTGACATCTATCATTCTCATCAAGGACTATGCATCATATCCATGATCCATGTTTATCAATTGGTTTCCACTTTGACATCTATCATTATCATCAAGGACAATATATATACATTGTCCATCAATCATTAATCAATCAATACTTTGACATCAATCAATCACTTGACATCAATCAATCAAACTATTGGCATCAATGACAACATGATCCAACAATATCCCCCTTTGGCATCGATGGCAATACCAACATTGATGTCAACACCAATTACCAATTATTGATGTCAACATGTGTGACTATCTCTCCCCATCAATAAACATCAATCACATCAATGTGATTAACTCTCCCCCTTTGACATCAATGACAAAGGGTCATTCTCCTCTTGGGGCTTCTCCCCTTGCTTGAATGCCTTTGATCTTCCTATGAATAATATCTCCCCTTTTGAACAAGGGATGTCACTCTGATGTATTGTTGAAGATATATCGCTCATACTCCCCCTGTGACCATTGCTCCCCCTAGAACTATGCCTCTTTGATCTTTCTTCAAATATAGGGCTCTTTTATAGGTATGCATATGATAAATATCTCCTCCTAGAATCATGGGAAGAAGAATGACTCCCCCTATGGGTATGTCTCCCCCTATCTCCTCTTTCAATGAAGATCCTTGGACCTATCTATGCATCAACCTTGTGCCATACCATTCATCATGAAGCAAGAGATTAACCAAATACATCATGTGCCAAAATGTGTGCTCATCATACACAACACTTATGTACATAAACCATGTACGACATCATCATGCAATGTGCCAAAATATACCATCTATGGAATGTATCAATAATATACTTCAATCAATATGCCAACATGTGCATCTACCAATATTCCAACCATGTGCATCTATCAATATGCCAACCATGTGCATCTATCAACAATACCATCTATGAGTGTACCAACATGCATCATCTCTTGCACCAAGCAAGTATATCAACTATGCATCAACAAGCTATGACTCCCCAATGATGTACAACATGACTATCACCAACTACATGTCTCAATATATATCCCAACCACATGCAAAATGCATGCACCAAGATATCTATCATATGCCTTCAATAATACATCATAATATATATCAATGGTACTCAAATATGTACTAGACATGTACCCCAACAGATCAACATCAATCCATACTCATGGTTTAGTGCCATGCACCCAAGATTTATTTTACATCGTCACCTTACATGATCTAACAATTAGAACCATGAAAACCTGCAACAGACAGTGTCAAAACCAACAATAAACAATGTCAGACCCTGCAACATAGAGTTATATCATCACATCAAGCTGCAACTCATGTGCATTGCCTTTTTCCCAAGGCTTTACCATATATAAATGGATTGCTGCACAACAACTCGCGTATGTATGTGACCTATACAAGGTCAGCCTGCATATGTACGCGACTGATACAATTGTCACCCGCGTATTCTTCAGTAGATGACTTACTTGAGCTTTCCTTCAGTATTTCATTCTGTTCTGGATGCTCTATCTTCTTCATCCACTTCTGTAGATGTCCCTGCTCCTCAAACTTGAGCTCTGAGCATCCATCTTTTCAGAGATGTCTCCCTTCCTTACTTCATTCCTTCTTCTAGCCATGCTATGTGAATTCCTCATCATGGAATTTATTCTTGTGTTCCAGTACTCCTGGGATTTGTGGCCAAATCCACTACAACTGTACCATCTTATGGAGTTACAGTGAACAAAAACGTGTCCTATTTGATCACATCTCCAACACCTTGTGGTGTTATAGAATCTTCCATTATATCCCCTTTCATAAGAT